>JAJHUR010085298.1:12988-55987 GCA_027495735.1 Lutjanus campechanus | reverse complement strand
GACCTTGGCTGGAAGAATCTGTTCTGACTGTTTCACCTCTTTAATGGTACTTTTTTTCCTCTCTTCCTTTTTTTTTTTTTTAATTATTATTATTTTTTTGCCATTGAAAGCTGTGGATCCATGGAGACTAGTCATCATAGTTAGTGACATGATGTACCACGTTCTATAAGATGTTTTATCTCAGACTGTGACCGGCGGGTGCAGCGTTTCAGTGACGTTGATGTGGGTCTGCAGCCAGCTATTTCATTCTGGCACATTTATTTTGACAATGGTACTAAATCTGGCATATCTGAGAAGTGCTGTGCATTACAGTTTTGGGTCATACAGTCGGCTAATAAAACATCTTTAATTATTCTCTCTCATCTGCTTCAGATGTGAACAGACTTGTGACAATCTGAATTGTTCCTCACAGAAAAGTAATTTAAGAGATTTATGATTTTGTTTCTAGTTCATACATGTAGAGTGAGTCACACATTCATGTGACAAGTAGAGTAAACTGACACGGGTGCACAAACTTCATATTGCACTGTGAATTATGTATTTGTGACACAACCTTGAGGCTATTATTAGTCCAAACAGGTTACACACAAGAGATATATTCATTGTACAAAATATGTAAATATGTATATTTGAAATATGTGTGGAGATGTTGAATAAAGATCACATTTTTTCATATTCACATGGCTTGTTTTGTTTATTAAAGAAACAATATGTAGCACTTGCATACCCAAATATGAGTACTGCAGTCCAAATAGCGAGTTGGAGCCATAGACTGTATTTAATATACATAGTTAGGGCAACATTGAAAACTGACCATAAGAGGAGATGACGAGTCCTACGATCTAAGTTGATCAGCTGTTTATAACTGTCAATTGTCTGTCAATGCAAAGCTATCCTGAAAACAAAAGCTCACTGCTACAACAATACACACACAGAGTTTGAGTCCAGTGACTGTCTCAGTGTCTGCCAAACTCCATTAACATTTTGCTCAGTTTTAACCATGATAATCATCTACTCCCCCTACAAGATTATTAATGACTTCTTACAACTCATAAACAGACACTAACTCATTTGGCAAACATTCGGCATTAATTTAAAATTTAATTAACGTCAAACAGGTAAACAAAAACTGTTTTTTTCCAAAGGACACCGCAGCTGTAACACTGTCAGAGAATTGAGCATTTCAACCTTAATCACTAATGACATATGGCCTTTTTATGATATATATTACACTTTTCACCTTTAACTGCTGGTACACACACACCCATGCAAACACCTGCACATTACACAGCTAATCGACTGCATGCCTCGAAGGTTTTCCTGCAGGAATTCTGTCTGCGCAGCTCTTCATCACAATACATTTTCTCATTTTCCTCAGCGCTTTCAATTTCATCCTTGCAAGGGAGAAAAACTCCCTCTCTCTCTCCATCTCTGCCTCAAACCGTTTACTCTTCTCTGACCTTTGCGTAATGTAACATTTAACTCCTCAAACACACAAATGTCAATAGTGGGTCAGTGTCTTTTCCTGGAATACGTAAGGGGGAGCATATACACCACTCTCGCTTCTTTTTTCCTCGGCCTCAGTACTAACCGGTGGAACTCGAGGTCACCTCATCAAACACTGAACACCAGCGGCTCAAATACATATATTCTTTTTCATCTAATGCACTTTTGCTTATGAATCATTGTTTGACCTATAAGAGCTTGGCATGTCTCCACTGTCTGTGTGTTATGACTACCGCAGGCATGGCTGGCCGGGGCTTGCGTAAGCGCTGTGTGCGTGTTCATGCACGTACCTGCCTGCTTGTCTGCATTTGTGTGTGTGTGTGTGTGTGTGTGTGTGTGTGTGTGTGTGTGTGTGAGCACAAGAGTCAGATTAGGTATCAACAGGGTAGCTGGAGTGTCTCTGCTACTGGGAAGTTGCCAAACCAGCGATTGCCCAACACGTCAGAGCCGGACTCCTCCGGCTGGGGATGACAACAGGGCCCCGAAAAAACCTCGGCTGGTAGTAGGTCAAGTAATGAATAAGAGTGTGTGTATGTGTGTGGGAAAGGGTGTGTTTGAGAAGGGAGGTGTTTGTGGGAAGATGTGTTGGTGAAGTTGGTTTTGTGTATATGACAAGGTCTGTCATTCACAGGTTATTAGATTTAAACACAACATAAATTGCCGCAAGGTTACTCTCACATTAAAACAAACATAAGACACAGTTTGATGACATGTTTTAATGGAAGTTATAGAAACTAGCTAGCAACAGCTAGCAGGAAACACACCATCACCTTAAATATAGGACGGATTTCTCTGGGTTTGCATTGTTTTCAGAGTTTCAGAGTTTGATGATGACATGAACTACTGTGGGATCATGGGAGTTGTTGTCTTCATTGTTAAACAACCACCATTGCTGACAGGCCACGAGGGAATCATGCTCCATCACGATTAAGCAACACAAACAGTCAGCCTAATAAACAATCGAGTTTCCCTAGAAGTTATAGGAATTGACTTTGGCAAGTGACCAAATCAAACACACCACTACCTTGAATAAAATAACAAGTTTCTCTAGGTTTTAACATTGTCATTTGGGATAATGTAAGCACACACCTCAATAAAATATGAAACATACATATTTGTTTTTGATATTTTATTGCAGAAATGTTACTTAATGTGCCTTAAATGGGGGTTTCCTATTAGAACTGGTTTCATTTTGGCTCTCTATGGAGCTTTAGAGGAGCTAGGAGACAAATTTAGCTGTTTTAGGACACAGACATGCCAGCTGTTTCCCTGTTTCCAGCTAACTGGCTGCTAGCTAGTAGCTTCATACAGTATCTACCACACAGATGGTATCAGTCCTCTCATCTAATTCTCAACAAGAGAGTGGATAAGCACATATGCCAAAATTAAGAACTAACAGAAAAAAATGTTTGTTAGCTGTAAGTTAAGGTTAGGAGGATTCAAACAAAGGTGTTTTGTGGTGAGAGTTAAAATGAGGTTGGGTGTTAGGAAACGTTCTCAGGTATATTGTGTGTCGGTGTGATCTCATCCTGTCCCTTGACCACAAGTGTAAACTTTATCCTTCCATGTGATCCGGGATCATTAAAGTTTCCCAACCACATGAACCATTAAATAACAGAGCTCAAAAAAACTTCCTCTTGGATGGATTTCACACACACACATACACACATACACACACCAGAGCGTCATCAGATATTTCCTTGATCCTGCATGACCTCATTTGATAAAGTAGAAATTACAAAGAAGAGTATTTTCTGAGGTTTCACAGGACGTTTCTGACGTTTGAAGCTATGTTTAAGGCAGATTAAAAAACAGTAATGCTACAGTCACATATCACATGAATCACTGAGGGATTTAAACACTTAAAAATTGAGGAATTTAAAGTCTTCAGAGAAAGTGGGTTGTTTTTGACAACAAGTGTGAACTACACAGGAAAAGAGTGTAAAAGAGGCGTCACCCTGCCTGTTTTTCCCTCAAAAGCCGCACAAGGAAGTGAAGAAGCAGATCTGAGATTTGACAGTAAAGCACCTGCTTCAGAGAGATGATGTTAAGTACTGCTGCTTCTTCCTGGAACTCTTTGGCACAGACGAGCGTTCCCCTGATGCAATGGAAACCACCTCCTCTGTTTAAACGACCTGATTTATTTCATAATACAAAATCCCTGAAGGAATGTGAGGTATTGTGTTGATCATAGTTCAGTGAGTGAGTGTGAATGTTTGTAACAAGGCTGGTATTTTTAACTGTCATCTTTAATCACAAAGGCATACCTGGAATTCATTTAAATAAAGCCAAGTTGTAATCTCTGCTGCACCCTTGTGGAGCTTTGGCAAATTGCACTTTTGGGGCAGAAAACCTGCTGTACTGGAACACATGTTCTTGTAGGGTACAATACTGGAACAACACTCTGTTTTTTTAAAAGAAAAACTTTCATTTAATAATAAGACAGAAAATAACTTACTAACATTACAATTCCAAACTTGATGGATGTAGTGGAGGAACAGTTCAAATCAGAACCTCAGAAACAAGTGGAGAGGATGATGTGTGACAAAATGGGACCTTTTCACAACGTGGCATTCCTAATGTTGTTTTTCTTAACTGATTTTACAATATTTTTGAACTGGCATTCAGCATCAAAAAACAATAAAACGAGTTTCAAATTTTGCATGCATACATCATTCATTTATGTTTGTTGGAAATGCCACATTTTGAGACTTGTAACCTTGTAAACAGGGGAAACAAAACAAAAATTGTGAAAATTATGTAAAGTTGGGGGGTTCTTTTCCTTAAGAGGACAGTTCACTCCAAAATCAAATTGTTCCAGTAGATTTCCCAGTCCCTCCTTATATTTACATTGTGAGGCAGCTGGATTCAATCTTGCCAGGCTTCATTTGTGTCCACAACAAAAGTGGCGCAGCCAATCAGCGTCCTAGGAGGGACTACTGGCAGCTACGGGCATGGTTTTAAGTGTGACGACAGCGAGAAGCAGCCATGGAAGTGACTCATCTCGAACAAACAATAGCGGCTCCTGAGGAGGTTAGCATACAGTAGATACTGTGATAGCGTCAGTTACATCAGAACTGGAGAGTATTTCTTCATTGAAAGAAGAGCAAAGAACTGCACTGAAGAATGAAAAGAAACAGAAACGAAGGATTCTTGAGTGATCTTGTGATCTCGTAAGTCCAGATGTCTCACAAGGTAACTCTCCTGCTACATCATATGGTTTGTTGATCTGATTGGTTGAAGTTGGCCTTTGTTAGACATGACAGACATCTGATCACCTGCCAAGTGTTTTTTTTTTGTAAAGTGTCTGCCCTTTTTCAAACAGCTTTTTCAGGATGGCATGCCATATCGCTCGGTGTAACAAACCGTCTGGCGTGTCAGATTACCATTATATTGGAGAAAATAATAACGTCTGGCCTACAGGGTGTTAATAGTTAAAAACATTTTCCCAACCAGACACAAATAATTCCAATTTATGGTTAACATTTGCTGTTACCTTCTCCGTTTGGTAAATTTTCTTGCAATGTCCATTAAAGCTGGCCTATCCTGTGATAGCCATTTCTTAAAAGAGTCTTAAGGGCCTTTTCAGCAGACATCAGCAATATTTCATAAATATTTGTCTATTTTCAACTATGTCTGAGGTATAAGTCCAAAAAATATGACCTAACTCTCTCTCATGGGCTCATGACATCTGAAAATACCTTGGCAGACATTATGTATCCCTGTCCAAAAGTCTTTAATAACAGGACAATCCCCCCCAAAAACATGCTAATGATTTAAGGTTGCATTTAGATTTTCAGTTTCTCCCGCAAAGTGGGGAGTTACCATCATAATGGGATTTGGGAGAGGACGTAATAAAGCACCTTATTAGATTTTTCCAACTGAACTCCCTCCGGCTTTGTGAACTGGTTCTAATGTCTGCTAGTGCAGCCATTAGTTAAAAAGTCATTTATAAAGGATGCCTTATTAGAAACTTTTAAAGAAATTGGCAAATTTCATACAATTCTCTTTCAGTGTTCAAATCAAGCTTTTTAAAATGAAGCGCTGAATTGATTACTGTAAAGTAAATTTATATAATTGTAACTGGCTGTCAGTTGGAAAAAAACAGACATTAAGTTGTCATATTGGACAAAGATTTTCCAACGATTAAGAGACCAAACACAGTAATTACTGGATTAGAGGTGGCCTTTTCCTTTTCATATAAAAAAAAAAAACTTTTTTTCTTTTCCTTTTTTTTTTTTGGAAAGTTTGGAAACCTGCCTTGATTACGTCCACGTTTAGCTAACAGTTCTCTTCTTCAATGCCTCTGTCGGTGTAGCAGTGTGAAACCATTGGCAGGAACGTATAAAACACTGCTTTGTTTCACTGCCAGTCTTCAAAAACTCTACTGGGTACCTTTAAACGAGAAAATAATCATCAGATTAATCAGCAATGAAAACAATCGTTAGTTGCAGCCCTAGTAAGATACACTTTCCAGGAAAACACGGAATAACATAATCATTGTTCTTTGACAGCGCGGGTCTCCATTGGAGGTAAATGGGAGTCTTCAGTGTTGTCTGGGTCAAAAGGCTCTTAAGCACAGACAGGAGGCGAATGAAGAGCGTTTCTCTGATGAGGTTATATCTACCAAAGTGGCCCCTCGGGGCTCCGTGTTGTTATCATCATGATTGTTCTCTATTCAGACAAATAAAGTGAAACAGAAAAACATTGTTGAGATATTAAAATATGCTGATGACATGGCCCTGGGTGGCCTGATATACAGGTTCTGTTTGTCATGACTTCTCTGACTGATGTAAATCCATTTGTTCCCACAGACAAGAGAATGTATGAACTCAGCTTTTATCTGTCCTCTGTTTGATAGATGCGCTGAATCATTTAAGGCAAGAATTCTCTCTGACGGGGACTCTTCAGACTGACAACAAGTTAAGCTCCATAATGCTGATCAGATTAACTACGAGCAAGTCCCTCCAAATCCAAATTCTGATTTTAAAGGGACAGTTCACCCCCGAAATCAAACATACATACTTTTCCTGTAGTGCTGTTAATCCATCTAGATAGTTTTGGTATGAGTTGCTAAGTTTTGGCCAGTTTTTCAAGGTGCTTTAGAAAAGACTTAAGTAGAAGAAATAAAAGACCAGAAAAAGTTCTTTTTTTTTGGCAAAAGAAGTATAAAAAGATTCCTTGAGAGATCTTTTAGTGCAAATCTAACAGAGAGAGCAGGTTCAGTTAAAAGGCAGAAATGAACATAAAGGTCTCGTGGCAGTTTTTCAAAGTAGTAATAATTGGTGCAAATCTTGGATCTTCTGGTTGTTTGGACAGCAGAGTAACTAAAGTTAAGGGTTGACTGTGCTTTATTCTGACTCTGGGAACAGCTGACCTGTTCCAGTGGAGGCCCGGGGTGTTCATATGAAAGAGGTAGGTCAAAATGTAATTCAGCCATAAGCCATGACATGATAATAGACCACAGCAGTAACTTAAAGTCAATTCTATAACTGACTGGTAGCCGGTGCAGAGACCTGAGAACTGTAATGTGTTCAGCTTTCTTAGTTTTTGTGAGACCTCGAGCAGCAGCAGCATTCTGATTAACTGATTCACCATCTTCAATTATTTTTTTTGAATGTTTTCCACAAACATTTCTTACATATTGCTCCTTTAAGGTCATACCCATATTGAGGATATTAAACGCATAAAATTCAATATCAGATCATATAAAATAAAAATAAAAATAAAAATAAAAATAAAAATAAAAATAAAAATGAAAATAAAAATAAAAATAAAAATAAAAATAAAAATAAAAACAAAAATAAAATAAAATGACAAACAAAACTTCTATTTTGATTAAATGCATTGTCATATACCAGTGTTTGGTATTTTATTTTGATACATTTGATGAGCGAGTATTTGTAATAGATACTATTATGTATTTGTGCCTCTCTCAGAATCTGTGTACACATGTAGATTACAACATGTGCCCATGTATGTAGATTATACTACAGCGCTTCACCTGTTTCTGAGACCTTATAAATCCTTCCTGGAAATATAAGTACAAGCTTGTTCCCCTAAAATTGAGAAAATGTGTTGATGCTCAGGTCCTCCATCCTGTCTCACTGAGAGGCACAAGTTAAACAATGTTTTACGCTCACTTTATCTTGTGTTTAATGAATTAACACTTCAGTATAATGATTTGCTAAAGCACGTCATGACAACAGACGTCCAGCAGAGGGCGGTGTTTTCATGCACCTGTCCAGGTTGTTCTTCATCTCTGTAATTAAACTATCCTCTTGCACACAAGGAGCAGGTGGATCGGAGGTTTTCTGTCTTGGATACGATGATGTGGGATTAATAACGGTGACGAAGACAAGCAATGAGATCAAAAAGGATATTATTTGTCTTTTTCACAGATTAACATACACGTGGTATCTGAATGGGAACAATGTCTCTGATGAAATCTACATAACTAAAGCATATCTGATCACTGCAGTTTGCCCCATAATACACCATTTGGCTGTCATTGTTGCCTGAACAATGGACAGTCCCATTCTCATTCTCCACTCACATTTTCATTTCAGGCGAACAACATGAAACGACCTCAGATTTGGGTTTTATGAGGGCTTAAACGACAGCAGAGCAAAATTGTTTGAATTGTTTGGTTGTAAAATCGTCCATCTGTCTGTGGATCCAATCAGCCTGTCCTGGCCTCAACACACGCTGTTAAAGATGTCGCCAAATTAGCCAATCAGACTGAAAACACCCGTTAGCTCTTAAAACTGGAAATGTGAAACATCTGAATTACTCTCAGAGGCACCTAAACATGTTCAGCTCCTGCACAGAAACCTGTGGTGCAAGTCAAGGACAATTATTATGAGAACATCTACGTATCTTATTGTACAGTTTCACAGTTTCATGTCAGAATATCTCATTAACAGTTCCTCAGCTCAGCCTTGACGTAGACTGAAACGTCAGATGAGCTGAATTATGGTTTATTGTATGGGAAGAGTTTGCACACACACAGTATTATGGATGATCTCTATTCATTTTCTTTGAGATTTTACCTTGAATGAAATATTTACTCTGGAGAAAAATTAAATACTTTAAAGGAGGACTGATGGTTACAACAAGTATCTGCTCTGTAACTACAATCACTGCAGGGGACAAATATAATAGTGCCTTTAAATTATCTCTCTCATTCTCAAAAAGAAAATAATTATATTCACTCTTCATCTGTCTTTCCTAACATATTGCCAGGTCTCTCAGGGCTTTATAAGTAATCAGTAATATCTTAAAATTCATTCTAAAAGCAACTAGGGCCTGAATGATACTGGATTTTTGGGGCCAAAGTGAAAAAAAATACAGAAAAACTATCTGCATCATGTTAAGTTAAAAAAAAAAGTTATCATATCAGTGCATATAGGACAAGATGAGATGAGATGAGAACATATATAGTTTATCATAAAATTTAAGTTGTGAAAAAACAAAAAATGTTGTTTGACTTACATTAAGTTTGTGACACAAGAAAATATGTTGGTTAAAGTAGAATTAAAAATTATTGTTTGCACTGAATCAGAAGTTTAACTTGAGAAAAGTTTATAATATTCCCTGCAACAAAATTAAAGTATTTTAATTAGTATATTTTAAAGTAAAACAAACTATTCTTAGATATGATAGTAAATATTAAGTTTTTTTTCTGAAATGAAAAAAACGTTTATGGTCTTCATATGAAATAATCTTTTCACTTTGTGCAAATGTACATTTTTTGTCTCTGGCTAAAGAAATATTTTGATGGGTATCAAATTAAAATTTAAGGTTGCAAACAAATGATAAATAAAATTTGAGGAAAAACTAATAAAACTCAGGTGTAACAAATAACAGTATTTAAAGTTTATCTTAACTTATCTTGCATTGAAAAAATGGTACCTTTACATATACATATTTTTTAAGTTGGTCCAAGGTACCATTTTTTCAATGCAAGATAAGTTAAGATAAACTTTACTGATCACACACCAGAGAAATTCACTCTGTACATCAGCTCAAGATCAACAGTACAGGTAAGAAAGGAGTGAGTGATAAATAGAATACAAATAAAATAAAACTAGAATAAAACATAAAAGAATAATAAAAATACAAAATATGAATTAAAAACTACACATTACGCCATACTGATAATAATGAAGCATACTGAGAACAATAAAGCTGTTATAGGCCGATAATATATAACCGTCTGGTTCTAAAAGCAACAGGTGATTACTGTGGTTACTGATGCCAGAGAGCAAGGAATAAAGGAATTATAGAATCATCTGGTAATAAAGACACGAATAACAGATTTTAGACTTCATGAAGAAAGAAATAGTTTGATCCGTGAAATGTCTCTGAGATGATGAAAACCGGATTGAACTATTGATTTAACATGTTTAAACTGGACTTTTGATCAAAAATGGCACCAAGATTTCTGCAACGCTGAGTTATTAAATGGGACACAAGAACCAAGGCTGTTTGATATTTGAATATTTGTACAATCTTGACCCATGATCAAATGTCAAACTGTCTGTATTAGTCAGTTAATTTCTCACACATCAAAGGGCATTGATTACTGAGCTTGTCTGATTAAGATAAATGTCTCTCCTGCAGGTAAAAGAGTGATCTACTTTCAGTGTCAAACCTACAGCATGTGCTCCTCATCCCACATAAGCTCACCATTACACCCATTTCTGTCTAATAGCTGCAGCAGAATAGGAGAAAGTCTGCATGTCCATTCAGCCACAAGGTCCACCGTATGTTTTCACGGCGGTTTCCTAGAAATGTGTTATTCAGCCACCAGCTTTGTGCATTCAGGCAGCAGTGTTAACACTGACATCACTGTGTCACGGCTGCTGCTAATGGGGCCAATGGAGTGAACCAGAGCGTTCTCTGAAAGCTTTGTGTCATTCATAAACCCGAGACAGGTTTGAATAATCTGGATTTTTAATTAAGACACGCTGTATTTTATTTATAGAGCCAATTCTGAATATTTCTGGTCACAGTCGTGCACTCGGTGGAAGGCGAGGAAGCATTGTAAACAAGCTGCAACATGAGCACAGACAGACAATCTCACCAACCCTGATCTGACTAAATCTTTTGGCTGTGAGAGAAAACAAAAAAGAGCAGAAATATCCAAACTCCTCACAGGAAGATCACAATCTTTCTTACAGTGAAGCTTACAGCTGTGACACCATGCCTCCCACATTTGCCTGTTTTTCAAAAGGCAGTAACTCCTGCAGGAACTCTACTTTGCTCTGCCTAAATTGCAGATGTGTTGAATGTTGCGTGTTTATTTTGGTTAAATAAAGGCTGAAATTAAGACTGAAAACAACAAGGCAAAAACAAAACAACAAAAAAACACAAAATGTTCCTCTCCTCTCCTCGACTACGTTTGGTGTTTTTGTCTTTTGGGAAATATTGAAATGAAGCAGTACTCTGCTGCTGTCATCCTGTGGAGTGTTTTCACTCAAAAAACCCCCTCTCTTGCACGTCACTCATGCTTCAAGGGGCACATGGTAGCTTGTGCTTTCAGGGCTGCCTCGTTCAAAAGGCACACTGTCAACCTACCTAATTCCTGACTTTTTAGTTTCCCCCTACAGACCTGAGTGCTTGAACACAATCACCGCCAATCTCTCTGCAATAGACCTATGTCTGTGAGGAGAATAGAAATTAGGCGACTTTGTGTTTTTCATCATCCATGGTATGAATTGGAATTTGGCCCAGCCAGGAGTTGATTATTTCTTGTGGGAAGGTAAAAAGATCACAACGAGGAAACTAAATATCGAACTGTGTAAATACTACACCAGTTCCCCTGACATTTGTCTTGTTAAGTGTGGGTGTACAGTATACACATGTATAAGCTGCTTACGTCCTAACCCCCTCTAAAATGATAAATCAGCACTTTTCCTTACTGATGGCAGAGAGAAAATAGTGCTCCGGCCAAAGAGATTAGCTCAAAATTAAACAAAGAGCACAGTGTAAGGGGATTTGCTCTGCCACACAGGCCCATGTTGACTAAATGAGCATACAGCGAGCAGCTCTGGCTGCAGCCTTTGTGGTCTTTCATGCCACTGAGCTTTGTAATGATTCTTATTCTCTAAAAATGCTCATTAGCCAACTTGCTGCTCACTTCAAGCTCGTGGATAAGATGTTGAGTACATAGGTCCCATTGTGCATCTGAGGAAATACACAGATCATTTGTACCCAGCAGCAGCATTAACCCTTTTCCTGCTTGTGCACACAACTGCACGCTTGAGAGGAAAAAGAGCTGGAGTAACACTGCGCCCAAGTACCTGCACTTCACTTCACAAATATTTAACTTTTTTTTCTCCACCACAATTAGATTGTAAACAATAGTTTCCTAATAGTATATAAAAAAACTATTTAAGTTAATATCAAAAAGAAATTAGCTCTATATCTGTTTGATCTGGGGCAAATTTTACCTGATGATTCAATAATAATCATCAGGTAAATAATTCTAAAACAACAACAACAACAATAAAAAACAAAAACAAATAATGTATACTTTAGACTATTCCCTACAACTAGTACATAGTGAAACATAACAATGTTCCTACAGGACCATGGTGCTACATAGAACAACACAAGAGGCTACATGAAACCGGCTAAGATTACACAGACCTACACACAACTACATAAACACACTGTAGACAAATCCACACAGGACTACATAAAGTGCATTTGAAAGATGAAAGACACAGGGCCTGGAGATCTACAGACAGCACAAGATCATACAAAAATTACTAGGATACTACAAAAAAAAAATGATAAGACAGTGCAGACTGTTAAATTAGTTAAATGTAAGTGTGAATATTTATGCTGTACAAATGTTAGAAATGCAAAACTGGGCAAAATTGCAAGAGTTAGATCAAGATAATTACAAAATGCTGGAAGTGGAAATTTAGACATAACTGTTGGAGATATAAACAAAGAATGTTAAAAAAAAAAAAGATACAGTGTTAGCAGGAAGAATCCAATATTATGCAACAATACTTAATAATTCAACACTACAAAGTGGAAGATTCCAGTTCTGGTTGATTTGATGACACCTGTAGTTACTGGTGGTTACAGCAATGTAGTCCAATACTACAGGTCACCAAATTCTGGGGACAGTATAACAAACTACTGGTTTTAATAAAGAAGACATACAATAACTGGCCTTTTTGCATTATTCTGTGAATGGTTTAATGCTGCACACAGCAGAGTCTGCAAACAGCCGGGCACACTGCAAGGAGTCGCTTACTTCGCTGAGAAGTTAGAGGCGTGCAGCCTGTGGCCTTCAGCTTCATCTAACAGCTCACAGTGGCTGCGCCTGATGTTCCATTAGTCCCTGCAATATGTCAAACTGATCTGCTGTCAGAAAATGGCAAAAATGACCATCGTCCTGTCTAATAATTCGCTGCTGTTGCCCATTCTATTGGCTCATCATGTCATGTCCTTGCTCATTGGCTGGTTAGTTTGTCTCTGTATAAAAGAAATTGTGTCATTAGTTACAGTAGGAGCCCACACATTAGTCCTTGTACAATGTCTGAACTGTGCCAAACATGAAAAGTTGAGGAAGGGATTAAGTCACCAATTCACAATGGCCTCCTACCGCTCTCTCCATTTACTCTGAGCTCCCCACGGGTGAGCCAGGAGGTTATGAACAGGGGAGCGGTGAAAGGGGTAATCTTTCACTCCTTTGCATAGCATAAAGGCTTAGCTTGAGATAAGCTCACACTCCGCAGCACACACGGCCAGTTATATTAGATATACACCGCTCACTTTAAAAGGAAAGTTGGTCACACTGAGAGCACATCTGAGAGACGTGAGAGGACGAACACGAGCCAACAAATTACTCATGCAGAGAAACAGGAACAGAGAACAGAGAGAATGAGAGGTGTTCAGAGAGGTGTTCACTTTGCATTTGAGCTACATGACATCTAAAACTTGCACATTAATGACTTACAGAAGTTCCATATAAAACAAAAGCCATAACACCGTAGTTCAAAGGATGTGCATAAGACTGTCATAACCATGTCATCACACCTCTCATGAAGAAAGGATCTGTATGAATGTTTATGACTGCTGCCATTAAGTGTCATTCAGTCAATTATGTAATTTTTAATGCAAGGCTGACATTGTTTCAGGAGTCTTTGTTATGGCAACTTGACATTATCAAACTTAAAGAAACGGTTTAGCATTATGTTTTAACATTACATTAAACTGACATAGTTGGTTATGACACTGCCCATCATGAGACCATTATAAGTGTGTCATAAATATTTAATTGACTTGTGATTTATCTTACAGAGTTATCTGATATTGTCTTGGGTAATGACAAGTCATAACAATTACATTAAACATTATTGGCTTTATGTCAAGCTGATATCTCAAACAATGTCCACTTGGCATTAAAATGACATCATTGTCCCAATGACACTTAATGACAACAGTCATAAACATTCATAGAGACTCCTTCATGTTCATGACAGGTGTCATGACATGGTTATGACAGTGTAATGACAGTCTCATGCATGCCACTTGAAATAAGGTGTTACCATAAAAGTTATAGGTAAAGTCAATTTAACTCTCTCTGTTTTGGAATAAAGACATCTTTGTTATGAGAACTTAACATGAATCAAGCCAGTCTCAGGTAACTCTGTAAGCTAAATCACCTTGGTACTGTACTCTGTTGTCAAATTGGCCTTCTCTTTATGACAAGTCCAAAATATACCACTTTACTTAATGTCCAGAAAAGTATTCATGATACACTTATAATGGTCTCATGGCGGCCAGTGTCAAAACCAACCACATATGACAGTATAAAGTAACATTAAAATATATTATATATATATATATATATATATATATATATAGATAGATAATGTCACTTTGTCATGACAAAGACACTGACAGGTTATGTTTTCATGGTTTATGTCAAGTTGTCAAATATCAGCTTTGCAAAAGTGACCAAATGACACTTGATGAGATCATTCATAATCCTTCATAAGGACTTATTCATGTTCATGACAGATGTCATGACATGTCATGACAATGTAATGACAGTCTTATGCACATGGCTTCAAATTAAGTGTTACTGTACCATAAAAGTGTCAGGTAAAGTCTATTTAACTCACTCTGTTTCGGAACGAGCATGTGTGTGTGTGTGTGTGTGTGTGTGTGTGTGTGTGTGTGTGTGTGTGTGTGTGTGTTTGGCACAGTGCTGTGCGATGCTGTGGTCCATTTATTCACTGCTTTTGCACATAACAGGTTGCTGCTGCGTTCATGAGTCAGCGGGTGATGGATGGAGAGGAGAAAAAAAACACTCACAGGCTGGAGGAATGATGGACAGATGGAGAGAAAAGCAAGACAGGAGTTTAGAGGGAGACGGCCGAGGGTTGAGGAGGGGGGAGGAAACAGAAAGAAATGCAGCAGCAGGATGTGAGAGAAAATGAAACCAGAATGGGGGAAAAAAAGGAGAGAGAGAATAATAGAGCAGCAAGAAGTCAAGAAAGGGTGTTGTTGCAAGCTGGGAGTGCAGTTTGCATGGCTCCACTCTGCGGGTGACTTTAATTACTTTTCAGCGTCACTGCCTCTCCTGGTCATGAGCTGCATGCTCCGATCACCAGCTTCTGATTATCGGGCCCTTTGTGAGGGCCTCTGCCCGCTGTCAGGCCGTAATTACGTTTGCGCTGGAGAGCATCTCAGCACATCAGAAAGCTTACAAAGCCATTATCCAAGTGCTTGCCTTCCCTGAGGGCTTGAACTGCATGGTGCGCTGGAACTCAAAGGTTAAGGCTAGTTCATACATAAATTGTGTTAAATGATGTTATGGTGGATTCTATGTGTAATTATTTGTGTTTTCATCCATTCTGGGGAGGTTAAGGTTAATAGCAAGTCAATTTTCAAGGCTGGCTCGTAGATAGAAGGGTAGGAAAAAAAAAAAGGGAACTGATTGCGAAAATAAGTATGATGATTCACAATGAGACAGCAAAATAAAGCACCCGATCATCTAGTCATTGCAAAACACTTGACTACACTTTGGGTTTCCTCTAACAAAGAGAAGCACCGCCTCACGCATTTAACTACCCCCAGTGTGTAAGCAATATAGTGGTGACATAATAACCGCCTTGTAGGTGAGAATAAGGCACCTGTTTCTTGTTAAACACAGCTGTCCCCATGGACACCATGATTGGGCCACATGGACACAAGGTGTTGATCTGTTTCCCAGGTGCTGCACTGTGACTGCTCCACCTCCCTCTCATCACACCTTTCACAAACCTCTTCACTTTCTCTTTTATTCACCTGTTCAGATTCTCTCTCTGATTTTCTCTTTCCCCATCCTCATTCAAGCGTGCTGTCATTCATCCTGAACTGAACTTAATGCAATAACTTGCAACCGATCTCAAAATGATCATTTTTAGCCGAGGTCCTGGAAGAAGTTGTATTCTCCAGTTTTTAAAAAGAAAAATTGTCTCACATTCCAGGCAAGTTTGAAGATGCCCAGAATCCTGTATCTGAGAGCTGCTGTCTTGCGCTTGTGGTTTTATTTCAAGGGTTGGAGCCTCGCTTTCACGTTCTCACCCATACAGCCATCAACTCAATCACAAGCATGTGTCACCTGTCAATCATTGCATGAAACCCTCTTTTTATAGCATCAAATAACTAAATAAAACCAGACTGAGCAGAAAAACACTGTACTTTAACATACAGCAGTACTGTATAAGAACTGTGGTTCTTACTGTATAAGAACCACCTAAAATGACAGAAATTTATTTGATGTGTACTTCAATGTTTTAGTTTGTACCATGTTTATTAACACTGGGGTGGAAGGATTTATGACTTTTATTGCAGCCAGCCATCGATCGATCACAATTAAGATGCTTTGGCTTCACTTTTGGAGAGCTCTCATGTTGTCACTTTCTAATGTATGTCAATGATTGCAAGAAGTTTTTGTCTTTGGAAAAGAGTGGTCAAAGTTCAAAGTAAGGCCTTAGAGAGAGTAAAGCCTTGTCTTATTTCTTAAGCCTGGATTATACTCCTAAATGGATGCCCATTCAGTGTTTACAACTGCAAACACCACAGACATGCAGTTGTTCTGTTTATACTTCTCTCTGGAGGACGCGTTCCACACATGTGAATACAGGATCTGTGTGTAGTGGCGGCTTGGACAAGTCTGCATGCAAGTCTACCTGATCAAAACAAAAAAAACGAGCACACAGGCACCCTCTGATGGTGAAATTTACATCTTGTGGACCCTAGCAGACCCTCGCACCCTGGCACCAGCTTTATCTATGACAGTGAGCATTGATGAGAAATGATTGAAACTTTTGATCCTCTCCTACTACTTGTGTAACTTGTTTTGTACCCAAAGATTCCATTTTAGGCCTTTTCTGTTTTTTGCATTATATGCTTCCACTGGGGTCCGTTTTTAGAAAATACAACATTCTGAGTTATGACATGCAGCCATATTTCTACTTAAAACTGAGTGAAGCACATAATATCACATCATCTTTTAAGCTGTCTTGGGAAAGTCAATTACTCAGTGACCTGAAGAATTAATGAGAGTATAAGACGATAGTCCTCATCATCAGTCAACCATCTCTGTCTCACTTAGTTAAAAATGCAGCAGTGAAACCCCCTGGTTACAATGAGAGAAAGTATCTCCCTGCTACTGGCCTCCTTTTATTTAGTTTGTTTTTAAAGCTCTGCATGAACTGGCACCAGCTTACATTTCCAATTTCCTTGGTCCGTATTTACGTACGTCCAGACCTTTTAGATCCTCTTAGATCCTTCTCAAAGTCCAAAGGTGACTGAATGTTTTCCATTGCTGCTCCAAGACTGTGCAACAGTTTGCCCCTTTGTGCTTTGGTAGGGTTTTGTTTTTAGCCACGCTATCTCAGTCTGTTCATCTGTTTGTTGGTCAGTTGGTCCACTACTTTGGTCCAAATTGAAATTTCTAGATAGACTGCCATTATATTAGCTACAGATATTAATCTACCCTGGAGGCTACATTGTAATGACTTTGGTTATCCCCTGACCCCTAATACCACATTTTTTGGTTTTTGGATGGATTGCCAGACATTCATGTCTGCAGGCAGTGAATTATTTGATCCCCTGACTTTTTATCTAGCACCAGCATTAGGACTGTTTGTCCAACACTTTGATTTATGACCAATTACCTACAAATCATAGCATCCCTATCAGTCTCAGCTGTATTTTGCGTTTAGTACAATTTGGCTAATATTAGCACACTAACACACTAAGCTAAGATGGTAAACATGCCTTTTATACATCAACATGTTTTCATTGTGAGCATGTTAGCCAATGCCAATGTCTAACCTTTCTTTGCATCTTTTTTGTCCATCTCTCTCATCCTCTGTGTCTGTGATCTTTGTTACTCCCCTTTTTCCCCCCGTCTCTACATCCCTGCCATTCTCCCTCTCTCTCTCTCTCCCTCTCCCTCTCCCCTGCAATCACTCTCCACTGAACCAAAAAAGAGGGAATGAGATGGCATGGAGAGAGCTGCAGGTGTCTATTGAAGTGTTGTCCAGCCAGGCAGCCCACCTCTGAGCATCCACATCCCACAATCCCACCATCGCCTGCATTTGTCTGAAGGTCGCACCTCTCCGAGCCATCACGCGCAGCTGCTTAGGGCTTCTGAGCCCCATTCTCATCTTGCCGTCCGGCTCTTGCCTGCTGAGAAAAATCAAAAGAGCTGGGACAGACCTTCAGTCGCACCAAAGTCAAAAGATTCTCAGCTTGTTGTGCATCTGTCAAGAGCAGAGCTGAGGAACATCTCTGCGGGGTTCTTACCAGTCTGATATCTGTCTGTGATGCCCTTTTTCTGTTATTTTTCACCTGATATATGTCAAGTAAAGTCATAAGAAAAGAAAAATTATGAGGAGAGCGGTTGAATAGCAAAGAAAAGTAGAATTATCTGGCAGTCCTGCAGAGAGAGAAAAACTTTGCAGGGTTACGTGACCCAGTGACATTGCTCAATCTTAAAGGAAAACATTAATGTAGCAACTATTAGAAGCTTTTGATTTAGCACTAGTTTACAAAAAATACAGACTTTGTTTCAAATGTCATTGGCAACAAATCTTTCATATCTTCACAAACAAAATCTCCATATTCAAGCCCTGGATGTTGTGATCTAGTATCAGATTTGGCTGACTCAATGACTTGTTCTTTAAATCTGGCTGCAGAAGACTCACTCTTTCTGGGAGACAACAGGGATTTGATCATGGACAGTGACAAGACCTTGATATCATTCTGCCAGCCAAAACCCCCCGCTATGAGACAAAGATGAGGTCTGCCTCTAATTAATAGAGTTATGACTTCAAGGTTAGTACCATAGGGTAGAAAGTCTTTGGAGAACAGTCACTACCACTTTATAAAGACAACTTACATTCCCCCTTTGCAGAGATTTAGAGGGCACAGAGGAATGTGAGTCTCTTTGTGCACCTTGAGGCCATTCTACCATTGAGCACTCATCACTGTGAGAATTTCAAGGTTTAGGACTAAGCAGAAGTCTAGCTGGAAATGGGAGGCATACAGGCAAGGTTATCATTAAAATAAACAAAAATTCCAAGCTGGCACAAAAACTTTTGCAAAAGTATTGGTCTAAGTTCAAAATATGAGAAAATACTGCTCTACTGCCATTATAAGTTTCATTTATGCATCATTAATTGATTCTTTTACCACTCTAGAGCAGCAGAACTAGCTGCAAACACAACACTGACATATTATGATCGTATAAAGTTAACAAACGTTTGTCTATTTACACACTGACAGACCATACCAACATTATAATTAATTTTATGCAATTCTTCTTGCCACTATATAAATGTCAGCCCAATATTCACTCTTCTAGCTCAGTTCTGGTCGCCACAATCTCCCAAGCGAAATATTTCAGCTTCATCACCAAAAACCTAGCCTGATAAGCAAGGTAGACAATAAAATATAAAATTATAAAACAGAACAATCAACAGAAAGACCTAAACACCCCGTACAGCTGAGAGAAACTAAAGAAATAATAATTCTATAATCTCTAAAGAGTATTCCACCAATTTGGTATAGCACTTGTATTTAAAAAAGGATCAAAACCAATGTAACAGAACTTACAGATCTTTTTTCTTCCGCATTCTTGTCAAAGCCTGATGGTAATTTTACCCACAATGCATCTGAACCCCCGACAGCTCGGTTTACTTCAGATCAGGATGAGTGATCCTGCATTCATGTGGTGTCTGAATCATTGGAAAAATACCTGGGAAAGTTCACATGAATGTCCCCTCAAGTCGGAACAACAACTTTCTGTTACACGATTTGTGGAGTTGTTTTCTGTTAGATCATATGGAACACGGTGGACAAAAATAAATGTTTGGTTGCTAACTTTTTATTAATTCATGTCAATTTTTTGCTCACATGTAATTTATAATCACTTGAGTAATATGAGGCTTCAAACAGCAGACTTGGATAGCAACAGAATTTTTCACTATCACCAACCCTTTATGCAGATGCTACAACAAACAACTACAATGCACAACCCTTCTATAAACTCGGTAGAGTCCATTTTGTTTCCACATTATGACTCAAAAGCTCATGAACACACTGAAGTCAGAACTTCCTGACTTCCCATCTCGGGAAATGTGACCATTCAGAGAGCAAAGTGAATGCAGCATGATGCTAGTAGCAGCTAATATAGCCTTCAGTTCCTAGCCTCAAGCAGAGATGAGGAGTGGGCTACAGAAGTCTGCTAACCTCTCTTCTTTGTTACTCCACACCATGTTTATTTTTTTCATTTTTCAATTTATAGTCTTCAACCTACATTTATAACTCTGACATGCAAAACCGGTGCACTTCCCCTTTAAGCCAAGGAATTTTGAGTGAAAAGGCAACAGGCTGTAAAAATGGCTTGTCTCTAATCAATACTTGGCCAACAACCCAACTTTCCACCGGATTTTATGGAAATCTGTTCATTTGTTTCTAACTGACGAGGAAGCAAATGGACAAAAAGGACAGGAATCCTCCCTGCTGGAGTTAAAACAGGAGAATTAGAGGGAAGGTGGTTAACTAACTCCCTGATTTTCACTACTTGGCTCAGCTGTCTATTCATAAAGCCTTAGTGGAACCACTCCTTATGTGAAGGTCTGTATCCTGGCAACCATAGTATTGGCCTTGAAATGTGATTGGAAGTTATCCCTGGCCTGGAGCTAAAACATCTCCAGGGGAGATTTCTAAGACACAAATATGTCACATTTCAAACCACCTCTTCATATCCACTGTTAACAGCAATAAAACTCCTGGCCTGGCCTTCCTTTAAACACTCCTTCATTAGAGCCACAATTTACATCCCAGCCTTTGACTTCTCTGGGCTTTTCTCTGGGTTGCAGATAAAAGCTTCTTGTGTGTAGTGGTTATATCATCCAGAGCAAATATTGTCAACAGCCTTTGATTGCTGCCGTGCCTGATCGCGGCGGTGTCTCTCTTTCATGTGCTGTAGCGTTCGGCGTGTGTGTGTTTGCTTTTCAAGCATAGCCAGCCATCAGAGGAGCAAGAGCCTGCACTCCCCGAACGAACTTCCCTGACACATGGCAAGATTTTTGTCAAGCCTCTCCTAGAAGGCAGCAATGCTACCAATTACCTCCGCGGAGCCAGCCAGCCGTCTCGCCGGTTTGACAGATGACTTTGACCTCAGCAAACATGAGGACCTTCTCCTAGTTGACACATACGCCTGCCATTGAAGGGAGAGGTTGATGGGTTGAGGTGCGCGTATGGAGGATGCGAGGTTTATTCTCAGATTGCATCCTGTGCGGTACAAGCCTCAGGCAGGCAAGGACAGGTAAATTACCTTGATGGCGTCATTCTGTGTGACCGCTGCAAACACACCTCTATGCACGCATACACACAATAACATTTTTCCTCTAATGATGGGGTTCATAACCTGCTTCCTGCTGGGCCTGAGAGCTCGACCGTAGTCTCACTGAGCTGTGAGCCGTGAATGCAGCTTCCTGCGATAACAGTCTCTGAGTGTGGTAGATATGTCTGTGAGAGGACAATAATAATACAACAATAATGATGTTTATTTATATGGCAGCACTTACCAAAACAAACACTGCAAACTGCTGCTCATAAAACTGAACCAAATTACAGGAAAAACCGGCAAGCCCCAGTATCAACAAAGCAAACAATCACAGAGCTGTTTCCTTTTTCTTCCACGCAATGTGGATGACTGAGTGTAACTCCATAACCTTGCAGGCTCCCTTGTGTTTTTTGATGAAGTAGATATGCCTCCGCTAATGTGCTTCCATGAGATGGAGAGTGAATATAAAGAGCTGGCTAACTGTTAAACTTCTATCCTCCTCCACAGCAGAAATGCCTCAGTTTATCAGTTTAATATCAACATTAAAGGTATTGTTTATTTGAAGTTTGAAGTGGTGTTGTACGAGGCACTTACTGAGTGTTTGGAAAATCAGAGAGGAGTACCAGCACGGAGGTTAAGCAATGTACTGGTGTGGACAGGGTCAGCAGCAAATCTTATTTTAGCCACCCAAAAAAACTGTTTAAGTTAAAAAAAAAAACAAAAAAAACATTATTAGTTTAAGTGTACATTATATTTAGAATATTTTCAGCACTTTATTTTGACGTCAGACAGCCTTTTCTGATGGGAAACCGCTCTTATATAAGCCAAATATAGGTCTCTCCAAACAAACCAAACTCCATCGGTAAGATCAGTAATTTTAGCTCGCAGAAGACAGGACAGAGGCATAAATATAGTCAGTGCAGACAGTGCAGTTGCACTGGGGCCCAGTGACATGAGGGGGACCTCCCAGCAATATGTTGGGCAGAGAGTGGGCCCTTAAAAGTGATTCAGATCGCCATCTCAGAAATACATACACCTGTGTTCAAACACCTCTGGATAAATTGAAAAATTGTGCCATTTTATATGCCCTCAAAAATTAAAACCCATCTCCATCATGGTTTTCATTTCTTATTAGTAAAATAGTCAGTAGCGATCTAAAACGAAATTATATTCTTATTCTACATAACTATAAAAAAACAAACAAAAGAAAACTGATTCAATCAAATTAATAATTCATTATTTTCTTTGGTATTTTTGTCTACAGTGTAGATATGCAATGATGATCGTGGGGCAGTATGTATGTTGATGTTGTCCAATGTTCAGTAGCTGTCATGGTTATGGGGTTTTAGTTTGTTCCAGATTTATTCTATTGTTTTACTTCCTGTCTGTCTTTTCCCCACTCTTTTGATGCCTGATTAATTTCACCTGCTCTTAATTAGTCCTTTGGGTATTTAGTCCATGTATGTTCCCTCTTTCAGTTGTTTGGTCATCCGAGTCTGTTCCCCATTTGTGCATCACTACGTTTTCTTTTGAACAAGTCGAAACCGGGCTGTTGCTGCAGCTGCATATGTCACGATTTTACATGTATAATTGCATTATTCTCCTTCCTCTGGCATTTAACAGCAGACTAAAGCACTTCTAACCATTTATGCTGTCCAGAAGTATTCATCTCCGGTACCTACGGTACTGTAAAAAAAGAAAAAAGAAAAAGAAAAAAAAGAGTACTATCACATTTTCAACTTTTGGCATCGAGCTGGCACCAAAGTATCCGTGCTTGTGACACCCGTAATGTCAACCACCATCTACTGTAGGTAATACAATGACTCTGGATAAGTGCTTCAGACAACCCTACTTCAAAAAATCTGAAATATCCCTTTAATGTACAGTTGGTTATAAACATAGTGGAGTATGTGACATCTAAATAATAAGAACTATATGCTTAGAAGTGTAATTGGGAGCACACTTTTGTTGTTTTTTGAATAGTGGCACTGTGCGACGCTTCACGCTGTTATTAACATTCCCCCTGATATTACATGCTGCTAAAACACCCCTGTGTTAATCAGAATAAGGCTCTCGAGCCTTACACTCCCCACGCAACTGACTTGATCCTTTGTTTTCTGCTGTTATTATCGTAATCAAGCCTCTTGAAGCACTGGAATTTCCTCTGCTTTGGCTGACCCACCAGGCAGAGAGTGATGAAAATGCACCTCATGAGGGTGAGCTCATTATTCTCGGCTTTACACACACTGTGAATACAAATACAAAGCGAACGTACCTGGATACCCCGCCTCTGGTAAATACCAAAGTGAATTATAGTTGATTTGCTGGGTTACTGAGGTTCTTTGGTTTTTGTTCACTTTCCAGACGTTGACTGCAGAGATTACTATGAGATTTACGCTGCTTTGCTTCTTATTTTACGACTGTTTTATAATCCTCATCTTAAATTCTCAGCTGCACAGGTTTTACTACAAACACATAATAACATTTTCAAATACTGAATATTTGAACGAGTCAATTTACATTAATAATGCCCTCTCAACAACCAAATGGTTATCAAACTGTGATCATGCTGTCTTTTCCTTTTCAGATTTTGTCTCCTGTTCACAGGGACACAGAACTGAGTCCACTGAAGCTTCTGATTGTCCTCCTCTGCACAGAAGAATTGGAAGAAATTGACACTACACCAATATGTAAAATACTCAATATGCCTCACAAATATTTAATTCTGAATACTGCAGTACTTGACTCTATTTGAAAACCTCCAAATTTGAGTTTTAGCTAATAATTTTCTCTCACCAAATCCATTATTATTTCAGCGGTGACCTGCAGATATTGATATTTTCTCCAGGTTAAGCATGATTGTCAGACTCATTTTCTCCATCATAGCAGCCTTAGGTGAGTATTGTATTTCAAGGTTAGAATTTGAAAAGGGCTCTGCACCTGCCTGGCAGCAACTGCAGTGCAGGAGCTGAACCACATGGTGAGCACCGGAGGCACGAATCTGAAACAGTGTCTTTGTCAGTTTATCCCCTACCCTCGCTCTTAACACAGTTTGGATTTGGAAATAATGAGGTTCACCCCTCTCATTTCACTCAGTGATGTCTGAAAGAGATTTAAAGCTGCAGAGGAAACAAGCTGCGAATAGCACAGTGTTGCATTATCACCTTTTGGGTTGACAGGGCAAACTTGTTAGCGCACAGTTGCCTATTTACACATCCAGCAGTCGCACAGCAACATTAGCATTCACTTACCCACCTGATGAATGTGAATCCAACATTCACTCTCTTTTCGGTCCGCTTTTGGTCACTACCAACTCCTGAGGGAAATTTGCGGCTCAATGCTCCAATATGTTCACCAGCTGCCACTAACTTTGTCTGGTTCATTGCTGGACAGGTTGATTATGGTCTTTTTTTTTATTTCTTTGCTGAAAACATGCCTGCTGCAGTTGAAAACAACATGTTAAGAAGGGTGAGAAAGAGCCAAAACAGTGGTGTGCGTGTGTGCGTACACTGTGAGTCATAAAATCAAAATAATTAGCTAGAAACGATAAAACGCTTTGTAGATCTGAGTGCAGAGTGCAGTGCTCTGCGGATTTCACTTCCACAAATATCTTTCACATTACACATACTCCATTAATTTGATTCTTTGTTATCATAAAAGTACTGATTCTCACTTCTTTAGAACACGTGGAATTAAGGGGAGTGGCTGTGAATTTGCATCCTTTCTTCATATTGAGTTCAACTTTGGTTAATTTTGAGGGGGCGGAGTCACAGCCTCGACCAATAGCAAAGATGCTGGCCTCTCCCCTGCATCTGCATATGTGTGACTGGGCCTTTATGCCTCATTTCCACTGCATTGTATCATTAAACTGTACTTAACTTGCTCCTAACCGTTATATTTTGGTGTCCATTGGCAAAAGTTGTTTATAGTACCTGGTATTCTGTAGCTGAGACAATACTAAAAGGTAAAGTGAAAATACTGCAGGCCACTGACTGGCAGTTCACAGCAGGACAGTTCTCTCTGCAGAGGTGAAGCATTTTATGGTTAATGTGGCAGCAGCACGGTCAGTCCATGTGCGCCGGTCATCAGCTCTCAGTTTGTCAGTTTGTGCGAACAGAATACTTTCCTAGTAACCAGCTATCATAGCATCCACTAGCCAATCATTGACTTGGAACTGACAGCACCGTTTGCAGAGGCCTCTGTGGAGTTTCATATTCTGATCGCAGCGCGGAGCACTGGGCAGACCCTCCACAGATCCTCTAAGAGGCTCCACACTGGCCGCACAGACCCTTCACACCGCAAACACAAGACACCCTGCAGTAACCTTAAATTTACACTGAATTGTCACTTGTCTGTCACGACACGGAGCAGCCAGAGTCGCCTCGTTCTGTCTTGCTGCCTTCAGCCTTTTTAGAAGCAAAACTGTCTCCTTGCTGTGACAAGCAGCCATTTCTTCCCTCATTGTTTCTGTGTTCTTGTGTTTGCACTGAAAATCATGTCAAGTTAGTTTCATGTCATGGCAATCTGCTAATGCTAAGTTCCAAAGTCAGAGGTTGGGATTTCCCAGCTGAAATTTTCAGCTTCAACCTTCAAAAACATTGCTTGCTATGAACGACTGAGGTTTCTTTGGCAAGTGAGAAGAAAACTGCTCATTTTTTCATGTGGAACTGAGGCATTAAAGTAAGGGTTTTAGAAAAATGAAATTTTAGACACAGAGATACATAATTAGAGCCACAGTGGAGGTCAGAGTTCGCTCACACGTACCAGAGATGTGACCCAGCCAGCTGTTTTCCTGTTTGCCACACTTCTGGCATCTGGAAGTCACACATTTATGTAAATGAGCAACAATTAGTCCGTGGATGCTCATTTGGCCTAATGCGCTCCCCAGACACAACCTGATCAAGAAAAGACAGAGTCGAGGGGTTTAAACAGGAGAGGGTAAAATTTCATGAATACTGATGTCATGTAACACGCTGGCTGACCTCCCTGCAGTCAGAACGCTGCAGAATTATGTACCATACCACAGGAGTCAATTCTGTCTTTTGGCAAAGCTGTTAGTGACAGCACCTCAACCGCCTGTGGAGTCATTAGCAGAGGAGGCTCAGCATACTGACACTCTATCTGAACAAATGGCCTCTCTGAAGAGACAGGTAAGGCAAAGCCCTTAACTCTGCAGAGAGAGACAAGACTGCTGGCTCCTGAAGCTGATTAAGTCACAAGGGGCACCTCAGTCCCCGGTCATTATAAGCCTAGAATTCAAAATCTCGTCTTCTGTTTCGGGTCACCTCAGCTTCCCTGAATCCTGACCCCAGCTGCTGAAGTGAGAAATGAAAAAGAGCAGAGTTGATTGATGGCTGTCCTGCACAGATTTCACAATGAAGATGACACGCATTTGGAGCAACACCTTGGTCCCAAGGTCTCCGGACAGATGGCATGTGCCAGTTAGAGCGTGCCCTCAGCTGTCTGCAGCAGCCCGGCAGAGAGGGGCTGACGCTCGACAATCTACCTCGTCTACTACACTCCATCCGCCATCAAAATTATATGACCAATATGCTGTGTTTCAGCACAGGCTCAGGAGAACATACCATTATGGCCTATTTGCATCATGTGCACTTCCAATCTAATAAAACAGAATGTGTGAAAAGCAGGGTAATATTCAATAATAACCTTGAAAAACCACATTTGTAGTGGGGAATTTTCTCTGTTATGCTATTCTGAGTGCGTCCGTTTCCTTACATTAATAGTATAATTCGTGTAGACAGATATCCGTCATCACTTTTGCAAATAGCCAAAAGCCACCTGATGTAACTAGAAAGCTGAGTGAACTCTGAAAATTACCTTATGTTTGAAAAGAACTGTGAGCGAGCAGATGACAGTCATTACAAAGTCTCACATGCATTCATAACTAATATGAAAATTGGCAATGTGGTGCGGCACAATTTTCTGTGCTTTCAAGAGCATCGCACTTTGAACAAGTAATTACTCAGGCAGCCTCATGAAACTTGCTGTTAATTTATTTGTTAAGGGGAAATTGTAGCTGCACGAGGACAAGAGGCAGAATGCAAATCGATTTTGGAGTACCTCCTTCCTACTCATTACCCTTTCTTGTAAGCTTTTCTTTTCTTTAAACCGCCTCTGAAGACTCTCAAAAGGGCTGATTATTTTTTAGACAGAGGAACAACTGTGGCCAGGAGGGATTCAAACCAACACAGTCTGTGCAGAGACTGTCACATAATGAGGATGTAAATGCAGGGACAGAGCCAAGGCAGCATAGTTCAGCTGTAATATGTCCCCAAGATCTGCACTAACATATTGCATATTTATGTATAATTCACACATTGATAACTGCTCTGATCTCAGGGATTTTTATGTGTAAGCAGGACAGACAGCACGCTCAATGCACCTTCACTTCACAGTCTGGAATTTATGCAAAACATTGGTTAATGACTCAGAGCTTTGATTCATTGGTGTTATTCAGCACCAGCAGCATGTCAATGTTTCAGTTTGGAGTGGAAGCTTATACTGAATGAGCTCATACTTACATATTGATTTGAGAATTAAAAACTAATCTTTGTCTGGCACAACTGACCACTGTTAACACACCTGTCAGGCTTTCCAT
Organism: Lutjanus campechanus; assembly: GCA_027495735.1. Taxonomy (NCBI): domain Eukaryota; kingdom Metazoa; phylum Chordata; class Actinopteri; order Lutjaniformes; family Lutjanidae; genus Lutjanus; species Lutjanus campechanus. Next base: position 27,980 of record JAJHUR010085298.1, on the reverse strand, counting down.
TCTCACACATATGCACTTTACAGTGATAATGGTGGCAGATTTAAATGTGCATTCTGAGTTTACCACATCACAGAAACATGTGTTATTATCCACCCAGACATACTTTGAATGATTTAGAAATTCACTAAGTATATTAAATTATGTCTCAGTGTCAAACACCACTGTAATAATGTATATCATCTGGCACCTTAGGGTATCGTGCACCTATGCACTTTATTCTTTAAAACGAAACTCTCGTGGTCTCCCTACCTGTGGGCTATCTCTCCACCCACAGTCAATCTGTATTGCAATTTATTTGTCTGTTTGTATATTATGGTTTGTGTCTTTCAATGTGTTTTTCACTTTTAGTGCTTGTTATATTGTTACTGCTCTTTTTTTTCTTTTCTTTTCTTTTCTGCTCTTTTTTTTCTTTTCTTTTCTTTTTGCCGTGAAACGTTGTTCTGTAATTTGTTTTTATGTTACTGGGACTACGGATGGAAATAAGCCTCATGCTACAATCCGGCATTTTTACATGATTTAACATGTTCATCAATGTGCACTGTCCCATTCAAATAAACAAATAAATAAATAAATAAAAAGTAACCTGGAAGCATGGACATGTCCAGACTTTTTTAAGCCAACAGAGCCAGAGAATGGTGACAAGATGGTATTTTTTTTCTACTCTGTCAGGTTGTACTCAGCTGAAGTGATCTGCTGGGCTGATCTGGACTGAGAGTCGCTAAGGTGTGTTCATAACTGGGTCAGTGTTGTTCATGACTCAGCTCACAGAAATTGTGAACAACAGTTTAACAGTCTTACTCCACAGTTCTCAGTCTTTTCACTTGTTTTTAAAAACTATGTTCTAACATGAATAATGTGTTTAGAAGAAAAACTCCACTTTAACATTGAAATTGCCAATTATTTTTGAAACAGGTCTTTGATTCCACAGAGGAGTAAACAAAAGCAGCTCCTCATTTCTCGCTCACAACTGTGGATTTGTAGGCTAAAATGATGACTCTTGTTAGCAGTTTTCAAGTGTAGCTGGCTAATGCAAGTAAATGCTAACGGCTGAACTCCTTGAGTCAGCTGAAAAGTCCGACTCAAGCAGAGATTTTAATGTTTCAGTCTGACACATTTTAGAACAAGAACCACATAAAAGGATCTTAAATATGTTCAGTTAATGGCTGTTTAAAGACTGAGGCTAAAGCTTCATTCCAGCAAGCATTGGTCAAACAATGATCTACGACTTGTATATGTTTATGATACACAACAGAAATACAGTCATTAACATTGCAAAAGGAAATGTAGGGATTAGTGCAGTACATTTTGAGTCTGCATAGGAGCTAAACTAACCCAACTTAGACCTAAGAGAGCCAGCCAAAGAGGGATGCATCATTGCCACTTGATTCTCCGCCAGGCCATTCCTCATGATTTTGGCAAATATAGTGGTATCTAATACAAGTTTAGCTGGAGGTAACGTTAGTGCACGTGGTATGCTAGTTAGCCGGATATGCTCACATTCACAGCTTATGTTACAGAAGATAAAGACAGTCTTCTCCATTCCTCACGTGTGCTCTTATGGTTTTTGTTTTTGAAAGACAACAAAAAAGGCGCTACCGTCAAAATTCATGAGACACTGAGTATCGCTCATCTTAGAGCCTCATGTACACCACTTCAACATTTAGTGAAATACAAAGCTCAACAGGACTTCGGTGCCCTAGTTACAGTTGCTAATCTATGATTGGACAGTTGCTGTTCACGGGAGAGGCTTAGCAAGGGTCAACTTTACACATGGCTTGTCAAAACTGAAGAGACACGTTGAGCGAGGATAATTAGAAGTAAGGTGAATAAAAGACATCAGTATTCAGTAACTTGGAACAACTGCAAAGCCATTAAACCATGAATAGGAAAATTATTGTCAAATTAAATAATATAAACATCCAGATGTTCAGATACGAGTTGCTAATTGAACTGATGAAGGGAAAAGTCTGGTGTCCTTGCAAAAGTACACAAATATAATGAAAAAATAATGAGATTTGTTGAATTTGTTGTGGCGTTCTGCACTTTCGAAGCTGATCTCTGCCTGCATATACAGCTGAGTAAACAGATAAGGGAGTGATAAGAAGAAATTGTCGGGCGTCCACGTCCTTTGACTCACACACTCTGCTCTTGTGTCCTCCAATTTAGCGGCTTAATGTTGCGTTAACACTGAGGAGAAAAGCCTTTACTGTTTGGTTACAGTATGTAAATTTGCTTAGGTTTGTCCCGGCCTCACCTCACACAGCAAAGTGACTTTCAAGTGTTCTATAACATGACTGATTTAACTGCTGTGAGACATAACATGTGACACTAATGCATCTACAGCTCGTGTTAGTCAAAGGCGTACAGCTTTAACAAACCTGTTTGCTAAAAGCTGCTTTACATAAACTTTAATATATTGTGTTTACTTAGCTGATGCAAATGACCTCAAGGCCAATTGGGATCATTTAAAACAGCTCAATTAATGTGACTTGGGTGCTCCCAAGCAAACACACAGACCTATCATCTGAAAATGACCAATTCAAACAAACCACAGTCAGCGAGCGAGCGCTGTCATGGGAAAGATTAGGACAACAGCAGAGATAAACAAAGCCCAGACAAACAATGAAGCCACCTGCCTCTTCGGCATTTCAAGCCACTCAGCTGTGGACCTCAAATGAAAGACCACCGCTTCAGGCAACACTTTGGGCAAAATACTCAGGCAGTCTCCCTTGTAATGGGAAAAGGAAAAGTGTAGAGGTAGACAAATTGAGCCAAAGAAAGTGTTGTCAATGAATCTTAAACTTGATGTCTAGAGACCATGTCTCAAAAGCAATGCATAGCACAAAATGCATGGAAAAATGGAAAATATGGACAGTTATAGAAAAATTGTACTTTTCTCTCATATTTTGACAGCCTCTTAAAGTTGCTACAAGTAATTCTGGGAAGAGGAAAAGACTTGATGAGATTCAGCAACTAACTTTCTTTCTCCAGAATCTCTTCTCTTTTTTTGGGCCATTTTTTGCCTTTATTGAGAGGACAGCTAGAGAGTTGACAGGAAACGGGGCAGAGAGAGAGGGGATGACACGCAGCAAAGGGCCAAAGGCTGGAGTCGAACCAGCAGCCGCTGCAGAGGACTAACAGCCTCCATACATGGGTCGGACGCTCTACCAACTGAGCTAAACGTCCGCCATTTCTCCAGATTCTCTTCTAGCAGTTTGAAAACTCAGTTTTGAAACAAGGCTATGTAAAGGCCAAAACACACTAAAAGTTTCAACTGATGCACAACAATAGACTCGCACTGCAGACTTCAGATTTAAAATTCCAACACCACAGAACCAGCAGTATTTTAGGAAAAGGCTGCTATTTATATGCATATACTTATTTCTTTAGTATTATTATTGCTAATAATAGTTTGATTCTTTAATAAAATATTGTCCTCTAGGGAAAGAAAATCCTCACCTTTTTTTAGATCCGTCTATATAATGACTAAAGAGCGCGCGATATTCATGTTTTTGTATTAAGGCAGCAGGATAATTTACATCAGAGAGGATGTTTTAGACCACAGCAGACAGCAAACTCAATACACCAACATACACAGAGGAGATGAGGGAGAGACGAGTCTGGACACTTCATCATGGTTTATAATAATGCAGCGTAGTGACAAACGTTTCGTGGAGGAGACGAGTGTCTGTCTCTTTGTTACTGAGACAGATATTTTAGTCACAAAACTGTACAGTACCATCAGAATTTATCATCACAAAAAGGTTTTATATCAGTTGGCACTTCACACACACTCCCCTCCCTCCCTCCTCTCTGCTGCCTTCTCTCCTCCTTGGAGATGTTGTGATTAATCGGCGTGAAGTAACTGAGTATTTAAAAGTACCCAAATCGGACTTGGAGTAAAAAAAATCACGCACCACAGAACTGTACAGTAATATTATGATTCATGATCATGAAAAGTTTGTATATCAAGTCGGCACATCTGTCCATACACGCTCGCTCCCTCTCTCTCTCTCTCTCTCTGCTGCGGGTCATTTTTTTTCCTTTTACCTGGTTTCAGGTGGAGCTGCAGCTCCATCAGCGATCGCTCCTTGCGTCTGTGCCTTTTTTTAATCAGTTTAACCAGTTTAAAGCTCTGGTACTCATTTGACGCTCCAAAAAAGTTCAGGGTGCGAGTGTCAAGATGCTTTCTTTTGAAAGAAGAATTAATGAAATCTTCCTCTTACAAATCAAAAGTTGAATTCATAGGCAATAAAACACAACAGTTCAATACACTCAGGTGTTAAAGGTGCTATAATGTGACATTCACTTCCACTAGAAGTCACAGTAGACCACCAGCATCCCAGACACAGTAGAGTACAGATCTCCACCCAGCAATCTCCAAAAAGCATTAAGATACAACCTTGGGGTTAAATCCTAATTACAAATTTAGGGCCCTATGTAATCACCAAAAAATTGATTTGTAACAGTAATATAATTACTTTTTTTCGGTAACTGTAACAGATTGCATATAGTTATTTATTTATATTTATTTTGTAATGTAATTACACATTACGAGACACACATACAGAGTTATTCTCCAGCACTGCTGGTATACTATTTGTGTGTCATAACTAGTATATAAATTCTTGAGTTATGGCCAAAAATTTTATTTGTGAGGTCAAAGTGACCTTGCCCTTTGATCTTCAAATTGTAATCAGTTCATCTTTGAGTCCAAGCGGTCATTTGTAACAAGTCTGAAGAAATTCTTTCAGGGCATTTTTGAGATATCGCATTCACAAGAATGGGATGACCCTAAAATATGCCTGTGGCCACAGCTGTCGGCAGCATGAAGCCATTTAAAAAGAAAAGAAGTTTTTCAAGGTTTTCAAAAATGAGGTACATTAGCATACAATCATGAATGCGCACAAAGAATAAGCTGATCAGTCCAGTATTATGAGAGATTAACTGTAGACAAGTTGCGGTTTTGTTGGTTACACATGCACGGACACACACGCATATGCACACATCACATGATCCCCTTTCGACTTGAAGATATGTTTTTTTTGCACTACCGGCTCTGCCATTGTTACACTATGAGTCTTGATTCATAAAGATAAACAGATCTTTGATTTTATGCCCTGACAACTGTCATTTCCGTTTTCAGTTTCTTCTTTAAAAAGATAGAAAAGTGCGGCTGCAGGTTACCGGTAAGCTACACTGTGACGCCTTTGAAGCGTTGTTTTTTTTTTGTTTGTTTGTTTGTTTGTTTTTTCGGACACACAACAGACGTGTGCAAGTAGGCATGGGTGGAGAGAAAAAAATAGTTAGTATTAGTTAGTAGTGAGTATTACCAATCCTGCTTTTCATCTCAATCAATTTTTCAATTTAGAATTGAAACTGTTTCCAGCAGAGGCTCCCAAAACTCAGATCAAACTCTCAAACGAGGCAGTGCTGATCAACAATGGATCAGGATTCTGTATTATCTATTTCTCACCTAAAATCTTTTCAGCAACATATTTTAGTTTACTGTTTAATTGTAATATGAGAAACTTGCTCACCAGGCCACCATGTTGAAAATGGACACAGGGAGGACAGAAAGTACTCACATGCATGCGATGCTGGCCCGGATAAACAGAGAAGCTCATATTACAACATACGCAGAGGAACTGTGACTTTATTCTCTGCTCCGGACGCCACTGCTCCATTATATCTTTACATAGCAAATATTTGTTTGCTGACATCTAGTGAGGCTAAATGTCATGTTATGCACCTTTAACTGCTAAACCTTTACTCAGTCTGGTATGACCACTAACTTACAATGGCTAACATGACGTCAGTAGCATCATTCAACATGTCACTGATTAATCCTTTTGCTTAGCTTGACTGCACTTTAATGATTTCTTTAGGGGCAAACGCAAATAAACTGTTTAGTCATTCCTTTTTTAGTGGGTTTTTTTTTGTGTTTAGCATCAACCTACCAGTGCAAGTGTGACATCACACTGTAATAATTGTCCTCCAGGCACTGGGGAACTTTCCTGGCATGACTCTGACACACAAAGAGAAGCTGTGTTGTTATTGTGGACGGCTATTACTCACTGCCAGCGTGGCAGGTGTAATCACACAACTTTTCCCAACATCCTCTTTGTTTGTCCAGACAGGTCACGCCACAGAGACTGGGACTTGAATCCTAAAACATTTACAAGCATTTGAGTGTGTGCATGCAGTTTAAACTTTTTAATGAACTTACTCACACTTGATTACTTATTCAGAAAGAAGCCCAGGATGGGCCTCCATGTTGTGCCCTAAATTGGGTCTTTTGTTGTGCATTTTTCTTTATTTTCTGATAGCGGTATCAGCTTGTTTACAAGAATTTGTCTCTTGTTAGATGCTGCACATATCCAACTCATCATTTTCTGTATTATCATATCTTTCATTTTATAGTAACAATCAAGAAATGAAATAAAGTTATGCTAATACAGTAAGAACAGCGTGACTGATTATGTTCTGGCACACTATATTTTTTCTTGATCCTCAGAGGAATAGTTCATCACTTTGGGAAATATGCTCGTTCCAGAGTTTATAAGAATACAATATAACTCTCATATCTATACAGTATGCAGCTACAGCCAGCAGCCTGTTAGCTTAGCTTAGCCTATTGAAAGGAAAGGGGGAAACAGCCATTTAAATACATTCTTACTCCAAAGAGAAAGCTTTTATATTTTCACTCTCTAGACTCTTGCACCTAGAGGTCTGAATCAAGGGGAGGGATGAGATCAAACAAAAATGGTGGTAGTATCATGATGGCTGTTCCTAAATCTAAACAGGTATATTCTCTAGATCGTGACACACATATTTGTAAAAATGTTGGGTTTTATAAATACACCAGGTGTGGCTTTGTTGTGATTTGATCTGGCTATTTTTTATAGAGGGGTTTTGATACCTAGTATCTGTAAACAAATTTAAATTTCTTCCTTTTTTCTACTTATTTATTTTTGAACACTTGGATAATGTAGTCTGATATTTGAGATGATGAACCTGATATGATGTTTATATATGTATGTTTGATCTTTATGGCTTCTGTATTAGCCTATTGTTCTTCTCTATGTACCCTCTTCTGAGTTATTCATTGAACTGCTGGTGTTTATCACTCTGAGTGGTTTGGATGGTTATATAATGCCAGGATGTACTGTATAAATATGGGTGTGGTTTCCATTTTTCAAACATTCTGACTTGACAAAGATACAAATAGGATCAAAACATTGTAATTATTGAACTTTTGTGACATGCAGCAAGTGTACAGGCATTACCTTTGTTCATTGCCTCCTCATAATGCACATTAACTCAATCTACATAAAAAAGAAAACCTGAACTCAAAAACTGACAATATAAACAGTCTCTGGGCCCCACCAGTTACAAGCCGTTGGGAGCTATTAATTATTTATTATAAAATATTCTAAGTATTATACTTTACTCTTTAATGGTGTGCTAAGTCTTTTCTTAGTGTTTGGATAAAATTTGAGCATTTCCTTTTTTATTTCCAAAGCAAAATGACTCACCTGAGAATGAAAAAGGGACCACCTGAAGATGAGCCTCTCAAACAGGTCTTTAAACTTCTGTTTTTAGCTGTTAATGTGTTAATGTGCATCCACTTATCTGCATGTGCAAACATATTGTTTCTGACTAAGAATAAATTTATGAAAACAAGTTGTGTTAAAACGTTGCTTTCTATTTCTGATCCTCTGTATACAGAGGATACCACTGTATTTTAACCACATGGGCACATGAATTCTAATGTCTCGCTCTATTATAATGCAACTCATTTCATGATTTAATCAGCGTCCAATGGAAACAAAACCTACACAGCAGCCGGCTGCGGTACCTGTAGGCGAGCGCTGACAGTTGATTATAATTGGGTTGCCTCTGCTATGTCCGAGCTTTCACATCCCATCAAGAGGAATGGCCTGGGAGACAGTTAATGCTGGATCACCGCTGCTTCGCTGTAGGAGCTGTAAGAGCAGAGCACATCCTCCCAATATACTATGAGAGGAATAGTCTGTGTAAAAATAAAATACACACACACAAGGATATTAATTTAGGGGTTGTGCAGCCTGTACCAGCAGCCTATCCCACCATGCATTCACATTCACATTCAATTTAGTCCCCTGTCTATCTGAGTTAACATGTCTCAGAAAGTTTAGAGGAAGTTAAGTTTATTTCTAAAGATCCTTTCTATAGCAAGCATCATAAAGTCCTTCACAAGTCAATAAAAACACAGCAAAAGACCAAGAAACACACACACAAGATCAATGGAAGGCCCGTCTGCACAAGGAGGAGTGCAGATGGCATTTAAAACTTTTACACTGCTGGCTGACCTTACATCTTAAAAGGCTGCTACACACAAAGCTTTGAGTTTTAATGTTGACTGGCGTACAGTCGACTCGGCCAACATGCTATCTGAACATGCTTGTTAGCAAACAGTTGCTTAGTGATACATCCAGCAGTTACATTACTGCCACTTCCTGATGGAAACATCTGTCTCTTCTCTACTAAATGTACTACTATATTCACCAGTTAGCTGCTAACTGGATCTGTCTGCTGTCTGGTGATGGGCAGGTAACATAAAATGGGTTTTTACTGAAAACAGCTGCCTACTGCGGCCAAGAACAATGCTAGGAGAGTGGTGAGAGTAAAGTAAAACTGTAGAAGCACAGTTGAAGCACAGTATAACTGCAGTTTGTGACATTTTCATGAAATAGATTTACAAACATGGACAGGAATTGTCAATATACTGTATTTCCTGACAGTCAGCAAGACTTTCGAAGTCATAAGGGCAGAAGAAGGAGGCTGGGGTGGACAGCATTATATGTAAATGTACAGTTATATAACATATGCAGCCTAACACGATAATATCGACATAATTATGAAGTGTAATTTATTTTTCAAACTCGAAATGTCTTCAAATATGGCCTACAATCATTAGTGGAAAAACTTGTGTTTAGTTAACAGCAGACAGACTGCACATGACTGCTGCGACAGGTCTGGACCACTCGTAAATTGTGTTCATATCACTTGTACACACAAGTTAAGAACAAATCTGTTCGTACATGTGGTTCTTGCATGAGGCCTGATAAGCTGAAACACACAACAAAGATTTTTCATTGTCAATTGATACATTGTAAAAAATATATATATGTCAATTCTTGCCACTTTTGTCTATTCTTCTTTAAACAAGTGAAAGAAATCTGCTAGTGAAGTGAGACTGTTTCTACTTTTAATTCTAGTGCAGCAACAGGCCTTACTCTTTCTTGTTTCAAGAAACAGACACTCGTTCTCTCTCATCTCTTATCTCTTCTATTGGAAACAGATCATTTTCAATCCACCTTTGCCCCTTGTTTTAAGAAAATTAGGTTTTTAGGATTTAATTATACACTGAGATGTCTTGATAAGATGAATCATTAAAACAGAGTTGAATGTAAAACCAAATGATGTGTTTCCTTGTCAAATACTGGATACTCTCACCTTGTCAGACCTTAAAATTAAACATCCTGAGACAGAAAACTGCTCACAGCTCATGTCCACACCGAGGACAGAACCTGCGAATGAAATACCGCAGGTAGACATTGCTTCATTTTAAGGGGGTCACAAGCCAAAAGGTTGGGCAACACAAAATTATTGTATCTTAAAGCTTGAAACCAAGTGGAGGAAACAAACATCATCCACACCAGAGGACCAGGCAATAACGTGGCCTCCTCACACTCAGGTTCATCTCTTGTGAAGTTAAAATTTATCCAGACATCTCAAGAACAGGTCCTGCATCACATAACTCAACTATGTGCACTGCACCTCACATACAGGATGTTCCCACATTTACTATCAGAGGAAATAACCCCTTTACAGTCACAGCATCTACAACAGCTGCACCCCTGTCTTGTTAAATTACTCTTGGTTCAACATAAAATTGTCTAACAGACTTAGGAGCGGCTGAACTTGACAAGACCCTAAGGAGGATTTACCATGTCTTAATTTGATTACAGCGCTGTGAGGAACATTAAAGCAACTGCTGGGAAAATACAGCACATGGGGAATAAAGCAGCCAATGTATCATACTGTAATATAACCAAACACCATTTAAGTCTGATTGTTCCCTGTGGTCAAGTTGAAAGAAGACTCATATATTTGACAGATGTCTGTAGGTGACTTCAGGTGAAATGGTCTGACTTGAAACTGTAGCTTTACTGTATCTACATGCATGAAACAGTGCTCCCATTCTGAACTAAACACCGTTTGAAACATTGTAGAGGCACAAGACAAAGCGATGTGAGGAGGGTGTGAGTTCGCCTCACCACAGTTGTCCAAACTTGCTGAAGGTCAACATTTTCCTCCCGTGGCCATGGTGCTCATTCTCACCACATCATTCTGTACACAACAAACATTTATTTTTCCTTTTGTGGATGAAGTGAAAATATTTGCATGATTTTTTAATGTGTTAACATCTCCATTTTACTTTGACTGACATAACAAGCTCTGAGTTCAAAGTCAGCCTTGAGAGTAACATTTCAGTTCTCTCAAAAAGAATAAACTATTATAATAAATTAATATGAGAAAAACAAAACATTTAAAAGCAACAATTGATGATGCAAAAGGCTCTCTAGAGAATTACTGGTGGGAAACTGTAGATAGTCTAGCCTTTTACAAGTATACACTGTAACTACATACAGTAAGTCTGTCGTCAGAGCACAATGAGCATTCTTTCCATTGATACACTGTTGTTTCAACACACTGAGGCTGCACAAACACTCCGTGTAACAATGTTCCCTCATGTTCTTCTCAGGGCTGCAGTGAAAACATTCAACACGCTGTCTCAAAACCTACAAAAACTGTGCAGTGGAATTTATGTCCAACAACAAATTTAGTTTATTGCTCTAATGGTCAACTTGCCACCTGTCATTTGTTTTAAGTCCTAGTTCAATACTAAAAGTTGCAGATGGTCTAAAAAAAATGCTGCAAACATTCATAATGGTTCTGATAACAATCATGGAGGAGTATCTCTGTCATTCTGAGAAAAGTTTTCTTCATCCAAATGCTCCTTCTGTTAATTCAGATTGTTTTTCCCTTATTAATTGTCACTTTTAACTGAATGCAGTAATTTTGTCCATATCTGGATCAGACCTCTTCCATGATTTTATTCTGCCCTCTCCAGCTGTTGTCCCCTGGAATCATCACAATCTTTCACGCCACAAAAATTACAGCTACTGTGGATTAGGTTGGGCTGTACCTGCCTATTACCTCTGCCAAGGCTTGTCGTTTGTCTGTCAGCAGCATTACAGCAAAACTACTGGTCCAATTTTCATGAAACTTAGTGGAAGGGGTGTAGCATGGGACAAATATGGGCCCATTAAATTCTGGAGGGGATTCAGATTACATGGTGAATACATTCATTACTTTTCACTTTCATTAATATTGCAAGATAAGTCAAGTGTAACTCTGGGGTCTATAATTAACTGTATTTGTTGCACATCTGTTGTAATTAAAGTGAATGGTGTGCTGTGACTAAACATACAATAAAACATAACAACAACACCTTAAATATCACGAGTACAGCAGGTACTGTAAGTAAGAAATAAGCAATGTCTAAATTATCCTTTGTGTTTTCTCAAAGTACTATAATAAGCCTATTTAAAGATTAGTGTGGGGTAACATAACGCGCATAATCACTTTCTTAAAATACTTTAGCTTTAACAATCATATGTTCTGTCTTTGTTGGTTTCAGTCGAAGCATTTGATATTTGTACATATGTACATGTTAATAAAGTGTTCTCTAGTTTTCATTATTGGTTTATCCATTTTTTTAACAGATCTGTGGTTTAGTCTATGAAATATGTCAGAATAGTGGAAGAAAATATGAAAAAAATCCCTATCAGAGTCTCCCAGAATCGATCAGTTGACAGCTTCAAATATCCTTTTTTGGCTCTCCAACGTCAAAAACCCAAAGACATCGATTTCACAATGATATAAAACAGAGAAAAGCAGCTAATCCTTTAAAAAAAAACTGGAACCAGTGAATGTTTTCACATTATATCTATCAAAATAGTTATTGATCATGTTTCTATCTATTGACTGATCAATCATTCAACTGACTGTCTAAGCTCTGTAGTAAAGCTACTGTAAGTGCTCCATTCTTTCAGAGTTGACTGATGAGGAGGCAGGAGTTCGTCCTGTAGCTACCGGTTACAGTGGTGATACTTCAATCAAATTAAACCCCAGGCTGGCTTGCTTCAACTTCACTTTTGAGCAACAGCAACTCAGTCTCTTCAATCTGCATACAAATAACATGACTTAACACTTTCAAAGTACAATTCTGTGATACTCCAATCTTTCCTATTAACTTCTATGCAGAGCAGATGTATAGTCAGGTGACCTTCATGTCATGATTAAAAAAATAATAACAATAAACACATGGTTAACGTTTTGAAATGGCCGCAGTTTGTTTATGTTTAGGCAACAAAAATACTTGGTTAAGCTTACGGAGAGACCATGATTTAGGCTAAAATAAGCGTGTCACGTTGAGTCATGAGAAGGAAGTGAAGTAAGTCACATGATTTTGTTAAGTAATATGAAGGTAGAATAAGTAGGATCTGTTTGTAATCATACCAGAAGGATAGTTAATTGGTGAATTTCATTCTCAAGACGTCAAAAACTGATGTTTTGGGTTCATAAAGCATCCTGAGCACAGCAAAATAATTTGAAAATAAGATAGTACAGGCTGACGACAGGTTTCTGCCACCACACACTTCTCGTGGGATTATTTTTGTATGAGTCTATGTGTTGTTGTTTTTTTAACATCCTGCATAGTTTAACTTTAAATAAGGCTGAGTTTAGTTTTCACATGAAACATGAACCCCAGCCTCCTGGGTAAAGGTCCTGTCTTTGTTTGACCTTCCAACCACCCCACCACTGACATACGTGGACTTTTTCAGTCTTTATATTACATCACCTGACATTTTTTAATGGGAACAACTGGTTTACCACCTGCTGACAAAGTCATGTAATTTGTACGCAGATTGAAGAGAACAGGTGGGCAACAGAGGGCTGTATGGATATCCAGCCTCAGATGAATAAGTTGGTGAAAGTAGTTTGTTTTTTTTGGTTAACAGACAAACAGCCTGTTACTTGAAAGTCATATGGGACTTTCGTTACATGTCAGCTATTTGTTCCACCGTTATCTGTGGAAACTTTGTGGTTTTAAAAAACCCCACATAGGCTCCTATCTTCAGATAATTGCATGCTAAAAGAAAACAACATACAATGAACTCTGATCTTGAAAAAGTTGCCAATAGAATCTATTTTTTCTCATTTTGTTTTGACAACAACTGCAGCAGGTCAAATAATTAACCTTTTAAACCCAACAAATTACTCATTTTGAAGAAACTCGTGATGATGACAGTACAAGCATTAAATACACAGCACATATGCTCAGTGTTAATTAACCAAACAGACATGTTGTCTTTCAGGAGATAAATCTTGTTCTTGTGTGTGTAAGTACAACAATATGAGAGAAGACTCATTTCAAAAAGAGAGAAGGTTTACTCGACATTAGGGTACAGTTAAGACAGACTTTGATCAGTGTAACACAGACCAGCTCCACCACAACATTTTCTTCAGATGTGCTGGTGTGAGAATTACCCTTAAAGGCAGAAAGAATCCTTCTTGTATTCAGCAAGCAGCTCTGACACATTGCTGTCTGGGTGAGCTGAGGGATGAAGTTAAACCACACAAGGATCAAGTAACAGGACACACCATGAATAGAGAAACATTCACTCTGCTTACAGAATCGTGACAGTTTAAGACAGATGGGTAAAGCTTTTAGAAAACTGTACATTCAGTGTGGACGGAGGGGCTGTTGGAGCTACAAACAAGCCTATCATCTGATTCAATCAATTCCATTTCTCTCAGATGATTGAATTTATATTTGCTAAGGCCATTAAGCATCAGGGCATGTTGAGGATTGTGGCTTTAAGGCAGTAACATCGTTGCAAACTCATGTGAAAACATGAACCATAATTAAAACAGAAAGGGTGAGATGTGTGCTCCAATTAAAACTAAAAAGTGAAGGCTTGCTATAGATTAAAGCAAGATGTAACAGTTCATGTTTGGTAAAGGCTACTCTGTACCACATTACAATAAGGCTACCCTTAAAAATTACTCATAAATGGTTCATAATGAGGTTATTAATTAGGCTGTAAACACTTTATAAACCAATCACAAAGTTTTTCATACATTGATGTGGGCTCACTATTTGGCAAGATCCAGTTACTGCTGACTATTAATTAATCTTACTAATAAGTAACTGTAAAAACATGACCATTTATTCATAATTAATTGTATAATACCATTTGTAGCTGTCAAAAGGGAGCCTTATTGTAAAGTACAAAACAGTGTGTGCTGGCAATGTCAAGGTAACAATACTTCCAAAGCCTTTGGCTGGGTTGCACCAACAATGATTAATTTTTAAACCTTTTAAATTAACTTACCTTAAAATCAAGACATATTAAATTTAAACCTACCTTTAAGGCTCAGTTTAAACAAACAATGTCACATTTAACTTCTAAGCTAGCTAGTTAACAAAGTAATGTTTTGTTAGCTTTTAGCTAGCTAGCAAACAATGAAACATTTTAACTTTTTAGCTTTCATACTTGGTAGGACCCAACAGCACTAAAATTTATTTTCTATTTATTCTAAATCAAGCATCTTCAGCAACTCAACTTGGATTTATTGAACTGAGATTAGTTTTTAATTGTGCCACAGAGTTCTGCTTAATTTAAAATCTGGATTTACTCATTTTAAACTTTTTGCTAAACTCTGATTAGAACTAATCATAGATTAAATTAATATTTGTGTTAGTGTATGGATCTGGTGATTTAATATGTTAATTTGATATGCCAAATGAAACTTTGGACTATGATTGCTGACGTGGTTAAATGCTTGTAACTTGTGCTAACAAGTAACATCT
>JAJHUR010085298.1:0-12968 GCA_027495735.1 Lutjanus campechanus | reverse complement strand
AACTTTTTAGCTAGCTAGCAAACAATGAAACATTTTAACTTTTTAGCTAGCAACCAAATAACATTTAGTTAGCTTTTAGCAAATGTTCTATTAACTTTTTAGCTAGCTAGCAAACAATGAAACATTTTAACTTTTTAGCTAGCAACCAAATAACATTTAGTTAGCTTTTAGCAAATGTTCTATTAACTTTTTAGCTAGCTAGCAAACAATGAAACATTTTAACTTTTTAGCTAGCAACCAAATAACATTTAGTTAGCTTTTAGCAAATGTTCTATTAACTTTTTAGCTAGCTAGCAAACAATGAAACATTTTAACTTTTTAGCTAGCAACCAAATAACATTTAGTTAGCTTTTAGCAAATGTTCTATTAACTTTTTAGCTAGCTAGCAAACAATGAAACATTTTAACTTTTTAGCTTTCATACTTGGTAGGACCCAACAGCACTAAAATTTATTTTCTATTTATTCTAAATCAAGCATCTTCAGCAACTCAACTTGGATTTATTGAACTGAGATTAGTTTTTAATTGTGCCACAGAGTTCTGCTTAATTTAAAATCTGGATTTACTCATTTTAAACTTTTTGCTAAACTCTGATTAGAACTAATCATAGATTAAATTAATATTTGTGTTAGTGTATGGATCTGGTGATTTAATATGTTAATTTGATATGCCAAATGAAACTTTGGACTATGATTGCTGACGTGGTTAAATGCTTGTAACTTGTGCTAACAAGTAACATCTAATGAAGCTGACAGCTGTAAATAATGCTGATGGAGAAAACAAAGTAAGCAAAGTAAGCAATGAGATCTGAGGTAAAGATAAATGTATGCTTGGTATTTGGCAATCTTAATTCAGAATTAATATATACATACATTTTGCTCTATTAGTTTTTATTATTTGTAATTATTTACAATTATTAAAAAATATTTGTTAAAGTTTACTGTTTCAGTGCCCAGATATTATCATGAACTATAAAGTTTATTTAGAAAGCTGTAAAATATCTTTTGTTGCAAGCGTTTACCACTTTTGAGGTATCATTGCAATGATCTGTGTCCAGGTATATATTTCATATTCTGTGTAATATTTGCCGATACATTGATATTTGAATTTTTCACTCCCTTATATCTGTATGGCCTGAAAAATGAGTCAGGCTCTACTATTTAACAACCTAATTATAAACCATTTATAAATTATTTACAAGGGTATGGTTTCATTGTCAAGTGGTACTGTCTAGTCTACTTGCAAAGCAGTTATTTTGAGGAAGAGCATCCAAAGAGCAGACAGCCATCAGTCAGCGGCTGGCTCACTTTTTATCTCCTCCACGCTGCTGAAATGCGTTGCCAGCTCCTGCAGTACGGCTGTCCTGCCCAGGTGATCGTTCCTCCTCTTCTCCATGATCATGTCCTCCAAACTCTGAAACTCCAACACGTGCGAGTGTTTGTCGGACATGAATATTTTCAACCTGTAGGGCTGCTTGCCTATCCGTATCTCCCCACCCATTTTGAACTCCCTCTTGCCGAACATGCACCAGGCTGCGAAGCACTCAGAGTTCCTCCAGCTCAGCTCTCGGTCCTTTAAGCCCACCTGCTCCATCGCGTTCTGCACCACCATGTCGGGACCCAGAGCTTTGAATTTGTAAAAGTCGTTGACGATGCGACACCTCCTGCCTTGACTCGCATCAGTCAGGAAGCTGTTTTTCACCTCGGCTCTGTGCAGGTGCACCACCTGGAAGTCCCCCACGTACACAGCCCAGTGCGGGTACTGCCCTGTGGCGACAAACTCCACCAGGTCCCCTGCTTTACATTTGTTCAGCAGATTCTCCGGGCTGTACACCTCCAGGCTGGACGACTTGACGCTCTTCTCGTAGATGCACTCATCTCGGTTGTAGACGGCGCACTCCACCTCGTCGCGCTGGTCGTAGTGTTTCTCTTCCTGATTCGGGTCTCTGTCGGTGCCATCGACCGCGCAGCCATCCTCCAGCTCGTCGTCGTCGTTAGAAAAGATGTAAGACACGCCGATCCGTGGACCGTCCTCCGTGTCCACGCCGTTCGGGTCCACTGTGGGAACTTCTGCGTAACTTAAATGTGACAGCTTGTCCATCTGGTTCCCCATGCCGCTGCTGTGTAACACGATCTGATGGCGAGGAGCTGTTACCGCTCGCCAAACATCACCACCATCTCCGCACAGGTTAAAACTTCCTCCAGCGGCTTTTTATCCAAATTACGCATAAGAATATCTCCGTGCTGCTGGGACAGCCTGTACGTTAGAGCTCCATCAACAAGTGGAGTTGGGAGGAGGAGGAGGAGAAAACAAACTGGTTTCAAATTCAGGGAGCAGGATTATCCCTCAGGTGTAGCCTCACCTGCTGTTTCCCTGCGTAAAGTTCCGTCCGCCGGCTGTCATATACAGGAAACAATGAGAGTTAAAAATCCAGATCCTCGAAACACACACACACAGAGACACACACACAGACACAGGACTGCTGCTCCCGTGTTTGACTCCACCGCAGATAAACTAGTCCACCGTGCTGCTGGCGGCGCACACACTGCGCACTGATCCGGCCGCCCGGCGGTGAACTGAAGGCAGATCTGTGGCTCGGCATCGCCCCAGCGACTCTCTCCAGCTACACGCACACACACACGCGCACACACACACACACACACGCACACACACACACACACACACACACACACACACACACAGCTCTTTTAAAGCGGAAGTGCGCGTATATTTCATCACCGCACCTTTGATGTTCGCCAGACAACTTAAACTGCTGTTTAAAACAAATGTGTCTTTGTCTCCCACAGTTTAGATAATAAACCTTTTTTCTATTCGATGCTCGAACTAGTTTTAATTAAAATGAAATATAAACTGGAAAAAATAAACTTTTCTCTCTCTTGGCCTGTAGGGCTACATCTCAGGGGTTCTCCGGATTCATTTTTCAAATCAATTTTTTTTTGTATTGTACTTTATTTATTAAGTTAACCATTTTGTTGGAAATTATTTCATTATTTGATTAGTTAATAAATGAGTCCTTTTTTAAATTCATTTTTTGTTATTCTTTTAGTTTTATTTTACTGAGCTTTATTTCACTGATCATTTATTTGTTTATTTAATTTATATTGGTTGGCTGTGTTTATTTTATTTAGTTTACTAAGTGTAGTCTGTTGTTGGTTATACTATTTTATTTTGTTGGTTATTTTTAGTTTATTAGTCAATAAATAAAAATGTCTGCAGTTATTTTTATTTTGTTCTAATAATTCATGTTGTTAGTTGTTTTTGGAGATATTGTTTGATTACATTTTCACTCTGTGATCAAAAATTCATTGTACAGAATAAAATGTAGAGTAGGCATGAAGCCCCCACCCTGGGTTTGGTGGCCAACTGTGGCTCTATTGCAAATTACAAATCTACACAATGAAGAGGACTGTGAGGGGTCCAACATCTGTGGATGTTTAACTGTTTTGACCACCTGTCTGTCCTTCAATGAACTGAAGCTGTGCAGTCATTTGCTCCCTCTCTGTCTCCTGGTGGGACGATAATGTCTCCATTACGTTTGTAGTGGCTTGTGGCCTGCCTAGACTCGCTCTGTGTTATGGGCTATTTTCTCACCACTGTATCCCACAGGCAAGGGGAATGTGCTCACTATGCCCCAAAAATGGCACATGCTGCAGCAGCCTCAGTGTGAAAACACCTGTCCTGGAAATGGTATGGCTGCCAGTGAGAGACTGGGAGAGACACTAAAGGATGTGAGAGCATGTTTGAGACGCTGTAAAGAAAAACAAATGATCAGCTCTGTGAAGAAGAGAGATAGACAGAGACACAAACTTTACCAGAGGGGATGAACCTGAGTTTGACCTCAGCAATGAGCTGGGTACCCACAGGAGGGACGATTACAAACTGACTGCAAAGTCATCCAGTACAGTAGATATGATAGAGGACGTGTCTTCACAGAAAGAAATACTCTTTTTCTCCTTTCATCTAGTTTAAACAGGCAGAATGGCCTCATTGGCCACAGCGGACTCAGCAGATTAGCATGAAGGCCTTTGGACGCACTCTTTAAGACTATCAGGTTAATTAAGAAACAGATTTCCTCAAGCTGCACAGGATCACACTGCGTGATTTCCGACCCGGTGTAATCCAGATTTAAGTTTCCCTGGTTAGTGAGGTTCAACCTGGGTAACAGGGTTCAAATTAAGTTTCATCATGCAGGTTCCAGGTCAAGGCAGAACCAGCCTTAACTGATATAGGCCACAAGAGCAGCATGGCAAGATCTGTCTGTTGGTCTACAACTATTACATGGATTAGGGTTGTCACAATTTCAATATTAAATCAAAAATCGATCAAAATGAGCTATCAATTTCAGACATACTAGAGCTGAATGAGTTTGAAAAAATATAACTGTCATATTGGAATTCATTATTTTATAGAAGTTTAAGTTTTTAAAAACGTGACATCCCAGTTAGATATTAGTTTGTTACCCAGGCACTTTAACCAAGCACTTTTATGATCGATCGGTCATCAATGTAAGGACAGAGACAGCAATCTGTGACATGCTGGATTCATCTTCAGCTCACAAATACAATCTATACATGGTCCGTCTTTATAACACTATGACTGTTGGAACATGAAGGCAGCTGCCAGGCTTTCAACCAGCCCCCCTGCACAAAAACTTTGCTGTAGTAATTGCAATAGTAATTTAGTAGGCCATTTGGTCCTACAACATACTGTTAGAAAGCTGCGAGTCTTGTGTTTCGATCAATGCTAACCAAATTGAAATGTAGTCACAACAGCAGGTACAATCAGCACCACAAACAAGCAAACACACAATTATAAAATTCAGAACAGTCACATTTGAAGACTCGTTGTAAAGCCCTAATCAATATTCCAAAAAAACTGTCCTGTTACACTGACAAGTGTGCAGTCAATCCAATCCAGTAACATATTAAGTCCAAAACACACAATTTCTATCAATAATGACTTAAAAACTGGGTAGATGTTTATTATCACACTCACATTTGTCAGAGTACACAGGTACTATGTAAGCATAGGTTTCAATTGATGCCAACCATTTTGAGATACAGTCACATCAGCAGGTACAATCAGTGCCATAAACCAGCAAACAAACAATTGCCAAACTGAGGCAACTCACCATTGAGGACTCAGTAATCCATTGATTGATAATGTTCTCATTAACATACATGGTCCAGTTGATCCAATCCAGTAACATATTTAGTCAAAACACATGATTTCTACTGGTAAATACCCACAAAGGAGGCAGATGAAGTTGTCACCATCCTCTTAAATCCATTTGTGCCTTGAGTTTTTGTATTTCTTCAGTGTTGTTCTGATGACCAAATGTGTACCTGGTTTAAAGTGAGTCAAAAGATGGGCCACCTGTTCTGAAACATCTGACATATACTCTGTTAACTCTGTTAAGTGCAGCATGTCACAGTAGACACATTCATTCACCTGCATCTCAATAGAATTACACACTCAAGGCCAACAGCACAATAACTAGAAATTGTTGAAAAGCACTGGTATCTCAAAAACAGATGATTTATATCGCAGGTCCACAAAGCACAATCTCACAACACCCAACCTTCAACCACAGAAGAGAGAAGTTGAAGGTACCTCTAATATTGACAACAAAGCCTTTACATTTACGTTACATATAACAATCACAGTAAGACTTTTCAAGCACACATTAATCATAAAATAGTCTTACCTTATGCAGCGCATTTTATTGTGGCTCTGCTCAGGCGTAATAATCCATGATCGTCAAAGTTCAAAACACTGGTCAGTTCGTTCTCAGTTCCCAGCTTTCACAGTCCTCAGTGCATTTTTAATCCTCCTGGACAGGTGTTCCTCTGGCACTTATTGTGTCGCTCAGTTTATTAACGTCTACAGCTGCTTTTATCGGGGACAAATGGTCATAATACACACAGCTTTACGTCGATAATACTGAGGGTAGTTTTTTTGTTAAACTTCAATGTTTCTTGTAACTGAACAACGGTTATCACAACTGTGGCCAACGAAATGTTTGCAGTTTATAGCATCAGACTCGGGAATTATTTTCTATTTATCACTGACGTTTTCCACTCCAGCCATTTGCTTTTTCGGTTCTTCATCAGTTTGTTTTCTGTTCTAAACTCGAACTCCGCTCCTTCTGTCTTGATTTCGTTGTTTGATTTCCCGCCTCACCTCTGACATGGATGGACCGATCCACTTGAAGGGGTGGGACCGTGTAACACCCCATCAGGTGGGCTGCTCCAACACCAAGTGGGCCGCGGCCGGAAGGTCAAATTTATTTATTAATTTTTCTTTCTGGTTTTCATGCTGGTGGTGACCTACTAGGTGGACTGACCCATCTTGTATTTGCCAGAATTTCCAGGTTACCAGTCCGAGCCTGCCTCACAGAGCTGTTAGCATGGCTTTAAAACAAAAAAATGAAGCTGTTGTACAATTAAAAACTAATCTCAGTTTTGTATTTCCTAGTGTGTTGATTTGCTTGAAGACCAAAATTAAAAATGTCTAAATAAATTAATTTGAGTACTTCCAGGTGGTGTAAACGTTGGACAACCTGGCTGTTCTGTATTCCCTGAAAGAATGATATTGCATTGTTTGCTAGCTACAAAGTTGACAAAACATTTCAATGTTTGTTGACGAATATTAGCTGGAAAGTTAACAAAATGTTCCATTCTTTTTTAGTTTGCTTAAAAGTAATGCTACTCATGGTGGCTCAGCAGGGAAGCTCTAATTTGTCCTTTGAGAAAAACGTGTTGACTGAATAAATGGAGCAACTTGATTATTTTGCTTAGTGCATCTCAAAAAGGCAGCCATTTTAAAAGTTAAACCTCCCCAAGAGTGAGTTTTAAGTTAATACTAGATCACAGTTTAAATGGGAGTTTAAAGTAAAGAGTAAAAACTAAGCTTTCTTCATTTAAAACTGGTTTAAAAGTTAAACCATATAATCAGGTTTAAAAAGAATCCTTGTTGGTGCAACACAGCCTTTGTCTAATAGATTTGAGCGTAACATGATGTGGGCTAAAAAGTGAGTAGTTATAATAGACCTGATAATGATGCAACACAATTCAAATGAACATTAGCTAAGACATGGTACTTCCAGTTTCACTAGAAATAAGATAAAGAAGATAAAGCAGCAGAATGCAGCGTGCAGGAGGCCAGTATAATTTTGCCATCACCTTGACTGACCTTTCATCAGCTCTGGCTCAAATTTATGCATGCACTGTGAATGTGCACAGCCTTTTTTTTTCTTTCGTCTATTCTCAGCTTTTCTCTCCCATTTCAGCCTGAAGCCTTGCGGCAGTCCCAGTTTGACGTTGCATATGATGGAAGTCAAAAATAACAAATCTGCAGAATGAATTCAGCAGATGTATTACACCTTTCTCGAGCATCAGTGCAGGGCTGAGGGTGTTAGGGAGAGAAATGAACTGTTAGAGTGGTGACATGCAGCCCATTTGACCGCCTCTCGGAGCTTCTTATCCTCGGGTGGCATGACCCAGTTTATGCCCCTGGTGCCCCCCTGGTGACACACTATAATTTGTGGTGCTGGGAAATTACTGGAGCAGGGAGGCCTGGGAGACATAGTCAATTAGGCGGGGCTCCACCTGTCCAGTGGGGGCACAGCCAGCCACAGACTGACACCTTAATCTTCTTCCCAAAAACGTGGGCTTTTCACAGCTTTCCAAAGGCTTCACGTCCATGTATCTGACATTGTTTTGCAGCTCAGCATCCATTTAAAATCGACAAGGATAGGTGAACAAGTGTGTACTTGAGGCAGATGGACACAGCATCCGGACCGCTGCGTCTTGCGCACCATCTGTTCCACCTGGCGAGGAAAACATCCACCGAGGACGGCTTAATATCATGTAATGTGATTGGCTACAATTCAGAGCCAGTACGGGCTGGAATCAGTGATAGAAAACCGCAAAGCAACGGTCAGTAAAAACAACACTAAGAGACTTTTGTCAGGGAGGAAAAAGTTATTACATATTTATTTATATTTTCATATACTTTTTACATATTTATTTGTAATAATAATATGTATCTGGAGCAGAGGGGAGATGGAGCAGGAAGGATGGAGGCAGGGGCATGTTGAAGGAATGTCACTTTCTTCTCTTTTTTAACCCATTTAATTACAAGAGCATCATCATTATTAACTCAGTCAATGATATTCACAGTCGCATTAAACAAGCTACAACAAAGATTTCCTAAAATATAGGCTGACATATAAAACTAGCATTTTTTAAACACTGTGGTAGATGTATACCTGGGGGAGGATGGGGGATATCTGGGATGACCGAGTACTGCAACTAGAGAACAGACAGGCAGGATTGGAAAGGGGAGGGAGGGGGAGGGACTCTTATTGTGAAAGGCGTGTATAAAAACACACCAAGAGTGTAGGTGTACAATACACACGCATACACAACTTACACACAACAGTTTCTACACAGTCATCATGCTTCAACGGGACCTCATGTTAAGTCTTTTTTGTCTATTTAAGCGTCACGTTATTAGAAACAACCACAAGTGGGTCAAAAACTGCAGAAGGCAGATTCCTTCAAAAAAGATGGAGAAGAAACTCAACAAAATGGGTTATCACTCTAAATGCAATGACAAAAAAAGTATTCTTGGAGCCACACTGAAAATTCATGACAGACTTCACACACTTTTTGGGCCATCACATCTCAGAGACGCTGGGCAAAGCATTAGCATTTCCATCCCATGGGTCTGTGGCAGCCTTCACAGTCAAAGTCGCCTCCTCTCCTCCTCTCTAGACTACAAACCCCATTTTTCAAAACATGGTGTAAACAGAATCCCACGGAGAGTGCGGCGGGCTGGCCAAGAGTGCACTGCTCTGCTCACACAAACTGGAGTGGATCCAGGGAAAGATACTGGCAGCAGGCACCAGTGGCAACAGGCCTGGGTCAAACACACAGAGCTGACTGTTCCCATTCTACACCATTAGGTACACTTGTCGAATTCTTGAGCAGGGCAAAGTGTTGGAACTTTGTGACCCAGTGTTGGTACTTTTATTGGTTATATACACTCATTCAAAAGCACATGAATCACTTGAAATCATTTGTAAAAATCTAAAAGAAAAAGGCAAAAAAAACCTGAACATAAGCAAATCAAATCCAGAGATTTGATCAAAGACCTGGTAGCTTTTGATTGGCTGAGAGTAATAAGGCAGCAAAATGAAAGGAAGGACAGTAAAAGAGATTTTTTTAAAAACTCATTATACAGGAAAAGAAATTGGTCTTTGGTGTTCTTGTGTACTGAGATAGAATGATAACAAAAAGATTTAAAAAAGAAAACAGCAGTTTCTCTGATGCCGAGTCGATGAGTTTCCAAGAGGAAACACCTTGTGGTAAACGTGAGCTCTAACTTCATGTGCGCACTACAACAAATCCCTAAAAGAAAAAAAATGTACATGACATTACTTCATCCACAGGTTTGAAGAAATCCTGCACAGTGCAAATAATAATAAATGCCCCCAATATTGATTACAAGTAAAGAGGAAAGTATTTTTTTATGGTACGAGTTGTGCAACAGTATCATGCATCAGATCACTTAACATGAGACGACACAGGGAGGCAGCAGGGGTCTGTATTTGGACTCCTGTCCAAAGACTTCTGGTCCTAGAATAATGCATATTGTCGAATGATTCCTGAAGAAGTCTGTTCAACACTTTGTTTATTTTGTGGGTCATTTTTAGAACATCTATACAATATCAACCACTTTACACTCCTTTATGCTCTTGAGGATCACAAAACATCCATTGATTGAAGGGGTCGGGTGTAGGGGGGGCTAGTCAGTGGAGAAGAGCGCTTGTGTTTCCAGTTAAATGGTGTTCCAGTTTACCTGCATCACTGGTATATACTGTGATAATAGCACCACTCCAACAGATAACACTGCCTTGCTACGAATACGAGGAATCACACAGGGGAACAGCGTGGGGGGTTCGAAGTAGTGTTGGCAACACTGTCAGAAGGATGATTCCTCATACAGTAGGTTAATGAAGTGCTGGCGGGGCTAATTTTCCCAAGAGTGGACACTGACAAACAAGAAATGAGTGCTTCCTTGTGATCGGATATGAAGATGCACGGTTGGACCTCGAGTAAGAATTTCCTCAAATCCGGAAGTTTTGGGAGAGGGGGGCTTATGTGGGTTGGTCCTTCTGCAGGGCTGAGATGTCCAGAGGAGGAGGGGCCCGCCCGCTCCACTCCTTCAGCTGCCCGTCCTTGAAGAGGAGGTTGAGGGCGGGCAGGGGGACGCCAGACTCCGCCGGGGGCTGACTGAGAGGGTTCGACACGCCACTGTCCAGGTCAGAGGGCAGGACGCCGTCCTGCCAACACAAGGGGCAAATGTCACAGATCAGAACACCAGGCAGAGCGGGTGATTTATGTGGGACGAGGACACATTTCTCTGGGATTAAGAAAAAAAAAGCCAGAAAAGGCAAAGCAGAATGGTTCCTGTCTGATTTATAGTCTAACATCCAAACATTAAATCGTGTGGCTGAGGATTTGTGTATAAAATATATAGACACGGTTCACAGGCTCAGTCTGTGGAATGAGCGGACAGCACACAACAGAAACAGGATGTTCAAATTTTAAGCTAAAACTACAAATTAACCATGCTCTTCCACTTTCTATTAAATTGTTTTTCTCTCAGATCTTGTTTTTTCCTCCCAACTCTCACACACATCCACACAGTCTGGACACACATTTGCAAATCAACACAATACCTCATTTTTATCTCAAACCATCTCTCACGCAACCCAGTGTTACTGCACTCAATTTCAACTATGATTATTGTTTTGCATTTTTGTCTCGCTTGTTTGTTTTTTTTTCCTTGCACGTCTTTCTTTGGTTTCTCCTAAGACTTTCAGGGCTCTAGAAGTACGATACACACAACTTCATGTTTGGTATGTTAATGCTTTATCAACATTCTATAAAGTAAAACACTTTAGCTATAAACATATATCAGAGTTCCTACACATTTTCCAAAGTCAAAGTTTTCAAGTATTTCCTAGGTGCATTTTCAAGCTTTTCCAGCACCTTACAGCTGTGGTAAATGACATAATTATATACACATATATGCTTAAAATGATTAGGTCCTATTTCATTTCTTCATCACATTAGATC
Organism: Lutjanus campechanus; assembly: GCA_027495735.1. NCBI lineage: Eukaryota > Metazoa > Chordata > Actinopteri > Lutjaniformes > Lutjanidae > Lutjanus > Lutjanus campechanus. The sequence goes on along the minus strand of JAJHUR010085298.1, from coordinate 1,798 downwards.
AGATGCAACCTGACTGTAAGTAGACTCGGCACCCGAAATAAACTGACTGAGCCAATATAAAACAGCCACTCAAACCTCAAACAACTGCTGAACAAATAATTTCAATTAAAATCAAATGTTGAATATTTGTGTATAGCATAGATTGAGCTGAATAGTTCCAAGTTCAACTTAATTATTCTGAGAATATGAAAGTATTTTATTAATTGTCACATAGACTCTAGAAAAAAAAAAAGAAAATGACTTGTTGAATCTCAACTAATGAGCAGTTGAAAATAATCAATATTGATTCAAAACAAAACATTTGATGAAAAGGCTGCTAGAAGCAGTCATAGTTGCTGATAACCTTTTTAAGACCGTTACATCAAAATTATGACTTCATTCTCTCTTCATCTTAGAGGGGGAAAAAAATCATTTTAGTGCTGCTCATGTTTATTATTTTAGTCTGTTATTCCAAATGAAAGATTCAATTATGTTTTCTCATGTGAAGCAATCTTTCCTCAAGATCACAGCTCAAAAGTCTCATTATCTTCAGATAACAAATTTATGGTTTTATCTCACTCCATATTGTGACTAAATATGCTGCCCAAAATCTGCACAACACCATACTGTACACATTATTGTATTTAAATCAGATTAAGCCAGCAATTATACTAAATATAATTCTTAATCATCTCATTAGTCCAGCTCCTTACTTGGTCTGTAAGAATTCCTGACTGCTGATATTTTCACTGGACGTTCTTATTTCTTGTCTTTTCAGATGGAATTCTCAAGTGGAAACCTGAAGAGACAGCAGAGTGTTTTTACCTGGAATGACTGAACGAAGCTCAACACCTTCAGCGATAGCTTTCGGCTTGAGTGAAGTAGCTCTTGAAGGCTGAAAAAAAAACAACAAAGCTTAAGTCTGGCACCGTACAACACACACCTTTACACTTTTCTCAATGTTTTAAACAAGTTTTTGAGGATGCTGGGTGGATGTTTTTTTTGTTTTTTTTTTACCTTTCGTTGCTGCAGAGTTTGTGTGAGGCAATTTTTCGACACACTTTGCGGTTGAGCTCGGAGCTGAAGAGAGGCATGCCAAAGCACAGTTCAAGAGGGACCCACTCGTCTTCAGATGAAAGAGCTGAAAAAAAGAGAATGTAACATACAACATGAGACACATTAACACATTAACCCAACATGCATTAACCCGACATTAACCCTCTGACTCTCAAACAGTCAAAAAGTAGACCTACAGTCCGTCTTTGCTTTGCCGTCCCCGTTGTTTTCTTCTGTCACAAGCTCAAAGGACTCAGTGCTGCCGTTGGTGTCCAGACCTCCTCCTAGATGGGTGTCCCCTTAAAGAAAAGCAACAACTCTCCATCAGCATTAAGGTTGTTTCTGGGAAACTGATCACAGTTAGATTACAGGGTGAGAGCCCCTCAGTTAGGAAGCTTCATTGCACCTTAAACAATCCAGAGAGGATCTGAATCCTAAACAAAGGTCGCTCTACGATCTAAGGTGAGCTCTGATCACTTGATGAGTGTGCCGTGACAAAAAAACAAGAGCAGGAGCTGGGCATAAAATTCACAGAGGAAAGGTGGAAAGGGGTTTTCAAAAGGATCCATACCATCTCTCTCAGTGCCCGGCTTCGACTCATACAGTTAAAAGTCCTGCACAGGGTTCATTTCTTCAAAGTCCTGATGTGTGAAATCTTTCCAGGAGTGGAGAACAGGTGTCATAAATCTCCATGCAAGTTAAGTCTACTCTTGCTCAAAGTTATAACATTTTTGAAAGGAATATTTTGAGGATATGTCTAAAA
>JAJHUR010085297.1:0-55545 GCA_027495735.1 Lutjanus campechanus | reverse complement strand
GGAATTACACTGAACCCCGTGAAGTGGTTACATCAATACCTCTCCACACTGTTTTCTTGTCGTGGAGTAAAATACCAGAGAAGCCATCTCTTTTGTGACCACCGTGGCTTTCAACCTTACAACGCCGCCTGGGTCGTTAATACCGCCAGCCCCTGCCAAATTCTCTCATTTAAGCCTGTGTGCTGGCGCGCGACCAGGCACTGATATTGTAAGAGCAAAGGGGGGAAAAATGTTCCATTTAATTTCAGAAATGTCCCACAGTCCTCCATTCATCTCCTGTGACATGAAATACAGTGGTTTAATCTCAATTAGGCAATGACATATTAAAATGGGTACCTCGCACACATGGATGAGTTCAGATGATGAAGGTTTGGAGGTCTAGTTTGGTGAACTGGAGGTGATAGAAGAACTTATTCTGTGTTTCTTAAAAAAGACTATGTTAATTGATTTCAGCTTGCTTGACTTCCTCATATAATTTCCGTTTTTCTCTTGGCAGACTGTAACGTGTCTGTAAAGCCTCTGTTTGATAAGGCTGAATCTTGAGCTACGACAAATGTTCAGATTTGGAGGCAATTTCAAGAATTCTAGATGTTTAGATCACAGCTAACACTTTCCTCATCATGCCACAGCTGTTAGTCTTAAAAAATGATTATGATATTGATTGTGGGTCAATAAGTTCCTGCTGCAACACTGGAAACAGCACCTCAGCATCTCCTCCTTTTGATGCCTGTAAGCTCTTAAAAGAATCAATGATTTTTACTAGAAATGTGTGATTCCACTTTTTTTCAGTACCAGTCCGCTTTCCGATATCTGAATTTGGATATCTGCCGATACCAATACTATACTGATACCAGCACTCTTTTTTTTCTTGATGTTTATTATTATGAATCCTTCAATCATTATGAGGTGCTGTAGGATACTGGCTTGTGACGTTCACATGTGCAGCTCATAGGTTGAAAGACGGCCCTTATTTACATAATTTCCCATGATGCACCACTGCAAGCACAAGTTTGCTATTTTATGTTCCAAAATGCAAATGTTGCTGTTTGAAATGTGTTTGTCATGTGTATGCACTGTATTTGTAACGTGTAACATGGTGATTTATATTGGTAATTGTCATTTTTCTGCAGGCTTATTGATATATAATGAATTTCTTCAGCCCAGCTGTATCATAGCCCAGCTATTTGGAATGTGTTTCTCTCACATTACATGCAGATGCAGAGCATCAAGTGAAAAGCACTAATCAACTCTTAGTTTGTTGTAGTGCAGTGTTTACCAGGGCTGTGACGGTATGGAATATTCCCAGGAGATGTCAGTTTACTGCAAACCTCTTGATAATTATGTTTTATTTGACTTTATTGAAGGATACTGTCATAACCTAAATCTAAACCTAACTTAGCAGTAAGTTGTCAGTCTGGCAGTAAATGTACAGTGTGTCAGTTAATAAACTCTGCAGCTTATCAAGACCAAGAAAAGTCTTGTCTGTTGTTTCCCAAAACCTAGAAAAGTGATAGGGTTTGCCCTGAAGTAAGTTGAGCAGGAAAGGCTAATGTTCAGCTAATGTTGTACCTTTACAACATCATCTCGGTGCGTACAGTATCTGTCCCTTTCAGAAGCTTTATAATCCAGCCTTGAACCGCAGTGTCATGGTAAAAGAAATCCATCATGATAAATTCAATGCTGATTGTCCTCTGTAGTTATTTATACATTTTTCCATCTTGAAAATGGTTGTTGTTTGTTAGAATGTTTTTAGCTGCCCATTTGCAGTCCCAAGATGCCTTGCTGTGTTCCTGACTTGTGTGTGACAGCAGTGGTCCTTAGGTTTTTTAATAACTCACAGATTGACCCTTCACAATAAAAGTTCAGGTGATGATGGTAATGAGCTCAACCCCGCAGGAGGCAGCACGTGACCATGGTTTTGTGGTAATGCAGTTATCATCACAGCTCTAGTGTTTGTCATGAGTTTGAGACCCGATGAAAACTATACATCAATATTGGGCCCTGATACCGATCCTGGAAAGGACAGTCCCATCTCTAATTTTTTCCTCCTCTTTAGAAAGCATTTGTAGTAGTTAAACACTATTAAACACCTTTGAATCACAGCACTTATACCTATAAATAGGCTGTGTACATCTGCTGTGTTGTGAACTACATCTTATTGATATCCTATGAGAGGAAAAAAAAAACCCAGGTGTGCATCTAATAAGATGGTTTTCACTCATTTAACCCTCATGTGGGGGTTTTATATGTGAAGGCATCCCGCCTGTCAGAGTTATTGGGCGAATGTGACACCAAGAATTGATCTTTTGAAATGTTCTACACTAAATAATTTGATGCCATTCTCATTCGTAGTGCAAATTGGGAAATTGAAGCCTTATTTTTGGGGAGCTGAAATGAATCTGCAAGAAGCCCTCAGGCAAGACCAGATTCTCTTAATTACATCATATTTTTGTCCTGGAAGTGATTGGAATTCGATTTACGGTGAAAGCCGTGCTCCCAGATGAGATAAACTGTATATGACAGTGATGAATGGCGTTTGTAAAGAGCGCAATAGAAAAAGTGTATTACAAACCAGCTTATTAACTCCTTCACAATTTCAATGCACTTGTGCTTTTTCCTGCTGCATTTCTTGTCAACTCAATTTAAAGGGAAGATCTGTCATTTTGTGGGTTGTTGTTTGTTACTGCGTGCCCTCAGGTGCCCTCTGTTTTGTCCATCTCCCTTGGCAACTGCTGCTTTAGTTTATGTTAAATTTAGTCCTTTTTCCCTGTCACTACCGCTAGTTTAATTTCTGCTTTAATTCATCATCAGAATTTAGTGTCAGTCACTCGAAATGTCTTGGCATCAACAATCAGCTGTCATACAGGGAGGAATCCATCATAGAAGAGGAAGAGATATCAATTTCTCTGCTGGAGTAAGGGGCATGACCGCAATCATGGATTCGCCCAAATGTTCATGTACCAGTTAGATGGCAGGCGATATATGTTGTATGACCACCTGTGATTGACATCATCAGGTTTAGACACATTCGGACACTGTGGGAAACACAAGAAATCGTGGAAAGTAAAGGAAAATAAATTGCAATGCTTCCTCTTTGCACTGAGCCTGACAGGATGATGGATGGCTTCAAATATTACAGGCTGAACTTTTCCTTCAAATACATGCAACAAACTTTGATACCTTATGGTGCTGATAGAATTACTTCAATAGTGTCGAGTATCGAAAAAGTCCTTGTCATTCAATACCCAATTTTGACTATTATTTATATTATTTATATAGTCCAATGCGGTACAGGTATCTCCATTTTTGTCTGGTTTTCCAGGTTGAGCGTTCCCAGGTCTTTGGACAGCTTCTTCCTTTAAAGCAAGTAATTGTACCATTAAAGTGGATTTAATAAAACTCTATCCAAGGTAAGCCAAGGTATCAGTACTGGCATTGACAATTTTTGAACAATATTCAGCCCTACTTGTGATTCTTACCAAGGGGTTGAACTCAAAGCCCATCATCAACGCATATTTTTTTTCTCGGGTCAGATCTCAGGTCTCTGATTGGTTGACATACTCAACCCAAGGCATCTTAGGATTGACAGTGGACAGCTAAAAACAACAACAAGGGCTTCAACACAGAAAAATGGATAAATAATCACAGAAGAGATTCAGTACTGGATTTATCATTCTGGATTTATTTTACAAAGTCTTAAAAAAAAATTGCAGGTATTCACAGTAAACCACAGACCCACGAGGGTACAACTCAGTGTACCATCACAACTTTACATGCAACTGCACAATACTTACACTGGGATAGACATTTATATTTCTAAGCTCTGGCTCCAGGGGCCATCAAGGCTCTAAATTTGGTGGCCAAAATATGTGTGGTAGTAACACATGATGGCCACATGGGGCCACCTACATGGAATATTTGTTGGCCACAAAGTTTGTGGCCACCGGCTATTGATAATGTTGGACCCTGCAGGATGATGGATGACTTAAAAATATTCAAGGCTGAATTTTCCCTTTGGATACATGCAGCTGCACAACACTCTGTAATGTACATGGTAATGCTGTGTTTTTCCACTCCATTGCTAAACCCTTCTCCTTTCTACACATGCATGGGGGTGGCTGGTGTCGTGCTGCTTAAGTGACAGAATGGCAGTGACAAAATGCTAAATATACATAGAGGGACAGGTGATGTCTCATGTGAGTAACATGTAAGCCAATGTGTACATGTACCATGTCAGTAATATATTCCTGCAGCGATGTCACCATGACAAATGTCTCAACACTGACTGTACTTTGTGTTCACAGTGTCTGGTATTGAAGCATCATTCTGGCAGTTTTATCTTACTTTAAATGTGCTCATAATGCAAACAGCTGAATGATTTTTTTTATCTCTAAAAAGTACAATTATTAAATCACAAAAAGCATGAATTTAATTATAACTTACATAATTAACAATGTTTAAACAAGCTGTAGCAAGTGAAAGTTTAAGATGGCAGCTGTTGATTTGTAGCCACAGCAAACTGAAATGACACCGGCTGCAGAGTTAATGTTAATTCTGTGAGCTGGAAAACCAACAAAAAAAGAAACTGTTGGCTTTTGTCCAGTTAATGAGCTCTCTGCATGCCAGTGTCTATACATTTGAGCTGTGGAAAGACATAGTACGACTGCCTGTGTTTTTGTGTGTTTGTGTGTTTTAACAGGGACCAGCAAACTGGTGACTTTTCTCCAGAAATGATCTCACAATCACCTCACATTTTTTGATTCATGTCATATCAAGATTTTAATCTGGTTAACTTCATACTTCTGACTCAGGAACTTAAGTATTTGGAGGGAGTAGCAGAAGTATCTGCATTTAATGAAGATTTCATATCTTCTGCTGCTCATCTCACATTCATGTTGTAGGTGCAGGTTGTGAAGATTAATTAGGCTTCATTCTCAGCCAATAAAAGGGAAAAGGACAAAGTTCAGTTGTGGCAGTTTTAGCATTTAGTTAGTAGTTGCAAATGTTGAAATCAGCTCTCAGTGTACAAAAATAGACATACGGTTTAGAACAAGGACTACAATGCAGAGCCAAGAACCTAAACATTTAACTATCATGTACTGTTATGTAAGAAAAAGTATAAAAAGCAAACAATGAACAACAACGTACAATGTCTGTATGTCATGTTTAAACTGTATAAGAATGCAATAGTGCGAAGGTGCAGAGTGCAGAGAGAGTTGGAACAAATATTGAATGCTTCGTGTATTAAGGTCACTTTATATACATAAAGTAGGTAGATATGTACAGTATACTGTATGCACTGAGACCTCTGGGATTCAGGGCTGTGAAGTAGCTTGTCCTGTTAATGTGTGAAGCTAATGTCAATGTTGGTTCAAGCAGGTTTAATACAGAGCGGTTAACAGCAACATTAGGGGTCATCAATCAGATACCAAGATATTGTCAGACACAACATACACGTACTTTGCCATTATTACTAGGGATGGGAATTCAAAAGATTTTATTGATACTAATGTCATTATCACTTCTGCTTATTGGTCCAATCTTTATCAATTCCCTTATTGAGTCCTGATAAATTTTAGTTGAGCTGGCTATAGAGCCAGTTGTAGTAATAGTGAATGAAAGGAATGAGATGAAAATTTGTACAGTATTCATTTTCATTTAGACTTTTTTTTTTCATCAAAGAAAATATCTAGTAAGCTGGCCTGCATGGTAAAAATGTTATAACAGGATCTTTACCAATTCGATAATAGAGGTGCTGTTAGATTGTACTTGTTTAAAATACATGGTATTCCTGTAATTGAAGCCCCTGTTGCATAGAAAGATGTGTCAGCATATTGCCAGCGTTTCCACCCTGACTCGAAATGATCATTTTTAGAGACATTACAACTAGTTCTCCTGTTGTCTTTCTATGTAAAAAGAAACTGTTCTTTTGACTGTTTCTTCCTTTTCTCTATGATTTCTTCTCCTTGAAAAGTAGAGGCATGAGTTCGTCATGATTGTTTTGCAATGCTCAACTGTCAGAAAAATATGCTGACGTCGATTAAAGGAATTGATAAGCTCGGCAGCATTTGATTCCAACAGATTGGGCAATTTGGAACTGGTCCTCAACGGTTCTGCTTCTCAGTTTTCATCCCTAATTATTATAATTAGTGGCCAATATGCAATATACATAAAATGATCAAGCAATGTCAAGTCTAGTGCTACAGTAATAACTTAATAAATGTGAGCTAAATTGGTCGATTTTTCTGTAGAGAATTGACCAATTTAGCTGACTTCGAAATTGACTTTTCTCTGATGTTTTGAAAACTGTGAGGACTTGCATTATTCTGTCTTCTTCTATTGATGTAGAAACAGGATAAGTTGGTGATAATGGTACCATTATCTTGTCCAATAGTCCATTATCTTGTACAATAGTCCATTATCTTGTACAATAGACCAAAATTACAGGCCTGTATTTTATTTATGGACAATTGCAATTTGGATAGCAATCACAATATCAGTCAGAACAGTCAGCCCTATCTTTTTATGGATAAACAAAGGCACATTATGTCTCTCTCTCACTACGTAGAATCCCTTTTCTATTCCCCTGCTGAAGCATCCTTGAACTTTGCAGGGGTCGCTGGATTTATCGACCCTGACCTGTTTTAGAGGTGAGCAAACAAAAAGGCCAGTTTCTTTAGTGGGTTTATTGTTATTCACTTGGCCTTCTTTCTGAATAATTAATTGTTCAATTTAATCACAACATGAGGAAGCAAACCGGTGGAGGAGAGCACTGCCCAGTTGGCCGTTTTCATGCAGAATTAATGGTTTCTGTGTAACAACTCATAATTTACAATGCATTAGATTTTATGACTTTCTGGCTACACTATAATTACTGATAGGAGGAGGCTGTAACTTGCAAGGCTGTCATCTTTTATAAGGTCTTGAGTTTTGTGCGGCCGTTGCTGCAGGATTTCTCTCTGATTCTTTTCTTTCTCCGAGGGTGTTCACTGGTTTCACATTGATGTGCTCTGACCTATGCTGTTTCTCCACGCTGGCTCCCTCTTCTTGCCCTCTCTTCTTTCAGCGCTGCTTTCTCTGTGTCTCTGTGGAGAAGGGTTTGGAAAGCTACACAGGCGGAGGCTGTGCGTTTCATCTGTCGAGCTCAGCGAGCGCGTTGTGATCATGTCTGTGACTGCCGTCCAAACTTTATTGGATCATTTGATAATCTTGTTGGCCGGAGCTTAGCCACACGTGTCCCCAGTTCTGCATACGACTCCATAGGCACAGATGATAGATTTTAATCCAACAACACCATACTGGGATCATACTGATTTGTAGCCACCAGTCCTCTCAGCAACATGGCACATGAATAAAACAATAAACAGCCTGGTTGTTTGTTATCGTATCTGGTTATGTTTACTGGATTTGACACATGCCACTGTTAAAGTAACAGCATGGCCATAGAGAAACCAAATAACATGTGTTGGCATCCATTTTTCTGCTTTTGTTTACAAAATTGACAAAAGATAAATGAAAAAATAATAGGCTGCTATTATCCCAAATGCTCAGCAGGCAGATGTCTTCTCTTGTTTTACCAAAGACAACAAACCAGAACAATGTGAAAGGACTCACTGAAAAGGATAGTCTGGATTATTTGAAGTGGGGTTGTATGAGGTCCCTAGTAGTGTTAACCTTGCAAGGCAGCTGGATTCGCGAGATTGCGAGATCACGCAATCATGCGAGAATCCATCTTGCCAGGCTTGACTCTATCCATTTATGTCTGCATCAGAGGTGGTGCGAACCAATCAGTGTCCTCTGAGGGACTACTGGCAGCTATGGGCATGGTTTCAGGTGCACCGACAGGGACCAGACGAGGTCAGTAACAAAGGGTAGGCCTATTTTAGCCACCTGAAAAAAAGGTCCATCTAAAAAATTCAATATCAGTTTAAGTGTACACTATATTTAGAATATCTTCACCTCTTTACTTTGCTGTTAGACAGCCTTTTCTGACAGGAAGCCGATGTTACATAAGCCAAATATCGCTCTGTCCAAAATAACCAAATTTCATATGCAAAATCAGTACTTTTACCTTGCAGAACCCTAGAGTTGCAGTTTCTTGCTGCCTTGATTTGCTAGTTTGTTTGTGTTATTGATTGACTTTGGTGAATCCTTTTGAAACACCAAAGTCAAACAAGAACACAAATATACTAAAAGACTGAGAGAGAGGAAGACCAGCAAATTTTGTGTTGTGTTCGGTGAAAGTGCTGGTTTCACCCATGGAGTTTGGTTTATTTGGAGAGAGCGACATGTGGGCTATATAATGGTGGTTTCTGATCTCAAAAGGCTGTTTGATGGCAAGGTAAAGTGGTGAAAATATTCTAGATATAGTGTACGCTTAAATGCACAATATGTAACTTCTGCTTTTAGGGGGGGTCTCTCTCACATTACAACAATAACAAATGTCTCTGATGATGTTGTTAAGTGGTGTGGGATCATGGGAGTTGTTTTCTTCACTTTTAAACAACCACCATAGCTGATGAAAATCTATCTGACATGACTCAGGCAGAAATTTTGTTAATGGTGAAGTAACATGAAAGTTTTATTTACGTTAAGTTCAGTCATGTGTCCTGACATCCCTCTTCATTCTCGGAACGGAACTTGTAGCAACTAGGTAGCGATGGCTAGCAGGAAACGCAATATTACCTTGAATAAATATTTCTCTGCATTTAACCATTGTTGGAAACATTAGGGATAATGTAAGTACACAACTTAACAAAATATATAACATTTGTCTTGCATTTTTAGACATTTTAATGCAGAAATGTTACACATTAGATCTTTAACCTGGTAGTGACTTTTTAAGTAGCTAAAATACCTTCTGTTGCTGACTCTGTCCACAGCAGTACATGGTCCAGCTTTCATGCTGGTTCTCCTCTCTGCATCTCCTAACTGGGTGTGTGCCAGCCACCATCTACTGTAGCTAATACACTGACTGTGCATAAGAACCTCATACAACTCTACTCTAAACAATTCAAACTATCCCCTTAAAATCATGTCCTCATCTCTGGTGCATTTCAGGTTGATGAGGTGTGTTACATACTGCTGCAGCCAGGTCTGATAAAACAGCCAGGGGGATTACATTGTTCGATAAGGCTGAAATTTGTCAGGGGAATCTTGCTTAAGTGCTGAATTGCATTTTGTTCCCTTTCTGCACAGCTCTTAGGGTCACAGCGGTTCGTTTTTCCGATTGTAGTCGTATCACATAGCCTCTGAGATGCAGGGAGAGCCAGGCTGTGCTAGCTTCATGCCGCTCCCCCGCATCCTGTTATCTCATACTCCACCAGCTGTGGTTGCATGTTGGCTGCCGTTGCCTTCCCATTTCCACACGCGAGGCTCTGCTGCAAAGCCTGCTGAGTTCCCATCCGCCACCACACTTGGCATGGGATGAGTGCAGAGCCGAGCCTCCTAGCCCTGTTTTTTTTTTAATTGGGTTCTGATGACGGGCCTCTCGCTGGTTTGCCAAGCTGGCCACCACTACTACTCATGTCTCCCAGTCCCCCCTTTGGTCAAGTGGATGATTGGATTTCCATTGGAGTGGTCAAATAGCGGGGGTACAGAAGGGGTGAGGACCCTATCAGCCGTCTCCGTGTGTAACTCTACAGGCTGTTTGGCCTCCGACAGCACTGAATTTTCAGGCATAATACGGGGAAGCTTTGTTTGTGTTAGGGCATGCTTCCGCCTTATCTCTCCTGCCGCATGGATACCTTGTCACTCTAATTTTGAGGTTGTGAATTGAAAGTTTATGTGGACCATTATGTTGAGCATATCTGGAAACCCTGTGGCTTATGAAACACATTCAAAACCACCCGTTTGAAAATGCACGCTTCAAAAAGAAGGCTGTTTTTCTCCATTAGAGAAAAAGACTTTTGGAAGACATTTTGGACAGTAGCATTGTGCTTTTTCCTTTCCATTTTGACGGCAGATGCCTGAGAAAAGGCATTATAATTTTTTTCCTTTGTCTGATTCCCCCTCTCCTCTCTCTAATCCTCTTTACAGAAGCCCAACATGGTTCCATACTGATATTTATATGCAGCAGGGTTGTGGGGATGAGGAGTCAAAGTCATGCTGTTTTTACTTCTCCAGCTAAATTAATTAAATACAGAGAGTGCTGCTCACTCCTCAGTCGCCACAGTAGAGATATTTAATTTCATTTTTGGAGGCTGTATGTGTAACATTTTTACTGCTTTAGGTGATATTAATATCTTGCTGTATGCACGGATGATTTCAATCAGCGCACAGTCTTCGGTGGACCCGACTCACCCATTTGAATAGTGGTGTATTTGACTGCAAGGCCTAATTATAGAGAATGCAGGTTCTATACAGTATGTGCACAAACATCATACAGAGCCTCATTAATCTTATACTAACTAGATGCAGCATCAATTATTTCAGGTGTGTTTGATACACTTGATGCATGGTTAAGTGTCTTTATCCTCTGAGGCCTGTATGTAAATTTGACATTTGCCTCTCAAAATGATGTCTACCAAATTGATTTTGAGGTCAGGCAGATTTAATGTGGAGCGATCTTATCCCCATCTTATCCCAGTTGGTCTTGTTAACTGGCTCCACTCTCAGCTGTAAGAAGAAAAATATATTTACATGAGACTGACAGACCCAGATAATAAACTTTCTGAGCTGCTCTCCTGGACTGAACAGATGTTTCCTATCAAACAGTTGGGAGCCAAAATAAAATGAAACTGCAGGTTACTGTATGCACACAGCGGGATGATATGCTGAGCACCACAGGTGCTTTTATCCCGGTTGAGGCTGTACAGTAAAGCTTGAATTCACAGGTTTTGTACATGTGAAGCTTTTGTGCCATTTGAAGCACAAAGCAGTGCTTCACTTTGGTGGAACATGCCATAGAAGTGGAGTCAATATCCAGCTCTGGCTGCTTCAGGGATTCACTGCCACTGCTCACATTTGTTCTTCCGCTCTCAATATTGATGATTGCAAAAAGGATGAATTACTCCCTGCAAAGTTAGGAGGGTTGGAAAGCAAGTCAGAAAGTTTATATGGAGTCTAATTTTCTTTATTACTTCCGTCTAGAGTTACGTAGAGCTGCAATTTCATCAATTATTTTGCCAGTTATTTTTGTTTGTTCTATAAGATGCCAGGAAGAAATAGTGAAAAGTGCCCATCACACTTTTTTTTTTCTTGAAAAGTTACTTGAATGATTAATTCATTATCAGAATAGTTTGCAATAAAGTGTCTGTTGATCAACTATCAACTAGATGCTCAATCAACTAATTTCAGCTCTACCCATGCATGTGTATTTGAAGATATTTACTATGCCATTATCGATAGTTTATTGATCCAAATCTTTATCGATTCCTTTATTGATTCATAATCAATTTTAGTCGAGCTCCCTGTAGAGCTACTTGTAGCAACAGTCTGTCATCATCTAACATGAATGAAACAGGAGAATATTTGTACATCATGCATTTACATTTAGATTTTCCTGGTCAAAGAAAAAATCTAAGCAATGCCCCTACAGGGGTTGTATCCTTCTCAACTTTTTCACCCCTGACCCGTTTTCATGCCTGAAGCATGCTTGTGTGACTGTACTGCTATTATCACAAGATATTTAACAAGACATTTCTGTCTTTTCGCAAGGAATGATTTCATTAGCAAGGTCTTTTGGATGTATTGAGCATACAACTAGATAACTGAGACTTGGATTATACTGTGCAAATGGTGTGAGAGTATTTAAATGGATGTGTTGATATTGTCTGGATAAATCTGGGTTGAATGTTTTGGATTCATTCTACGTTCATGAGGAGGCAAGCAACACAAGGCAACATTGGGTGAGTCATTGATATACAGGTCATGTTGGGGGTGAAGTCCTCCTTTTGGTTTACTAATTAGCATGTGGCAATGACACCAACTCACGCAGAGAATTTGCTCAAGCTGTTTTCACCATCAACGACTAGAAAGCATTTATCCCAATCCCTTGATCACATATATTTTATGAATAGCAGCTGACACCGATTGGTGTCTGTGCATCCCTATCCAGCATTGTAGATGAATGAGTTTAACATCATTGTTTTGCAATGCGCAGCTGTCACAAAAACATGCTGGCATCAAATTTATAAGCTCAGAGGCGTACGATTCTGATGGATCGAACTCTTTGGAACCGGTTTTCAATGGTTCCAGTTCTTGATTCCCATCCCTAATCCCTTTGAATCCCTTACTGAATCTTTTGAGGTAGTTTGTTTGGTGGGGAATGAAGACATCTCTTATCTTGTAAAATATGTACTTGTTTTATTTCACTCTTTATCTTACCTAAACCACAGAGATTTTATTATGCTGAAAGGATGTAGCGCTTTCACCACATATTTTGTTTCTACTCTGACATTCATTAACCCTGTGCTGAGTCATTTCTCCTTTCACTGTTTGCTCCTCACTGAGGGGCTGTGGTACAGCTGCAGAAGTAAAAACAACACAGTGCAAATAATATTAATTCTGCTATATCATTATGCAAATGTAAACTCAATAAATCACAGAACTTTCTGCATGCACAATTCACCTAATGTTACCTGAAGTTGAAATGATTGATGTTACTTAAAAATAACACAAGTTCTTTATTAGATATGATAGATGCTAAATATATATATATATCTTCAGTGTGTTCAGTATTAGTACAGGTTTGTGCTCCTAGCAAAGTCTGTCCATCCTTCATGTTTACAGTATAATCTTCATGCAAGATTGCAGAATAGTACATATTATTCTCTTCTCCCTGTTGTTGGACTCCTATATGCCTGTAAAGCATCTGTGCTGAAAGATACAGCACATATATGACTGAGTGTTCCTGTCATGTTTGTACTGTGTTCTCAAAGAGGTTTATCTCATTTATTCCTTTTCTTGCCTGGGAACAGCTGTGAGGAAGCCTCAAAAGGTCAAATAACACCAAGTTAAGCTGCCTGAATGATAATAAGAAAAGACTTTTATTCAGCACTTGCTCTTGTTCCACTTTTCACTTAGGAGCAAGGCTTGGTATCATTCAAAATCTTTTTGAGGTATTATTTACTTCAATTCTTTTTTCTTTACCAATTGTATAAAATCCATTTTAAAAAGAAAATTACGTTAAACCATTTGTTACAATCACTCACTTCAAATATAGAAGCTGTTCAGAGACCTGGGAGCAGCTGGTGAAGCTTTTTTTTATTCAGTGCACTTTACTCAACCTGAATGACTGGATCATATTTAAGGAACTAATGGAATATCTGTACAGTATCGGACTACATCTGAAAATATAAATAACGATCGAAAGGAACATTAATAACTAACAATAGCCTGCCTATCCAAAGAAGAAGAAGAAAGGAATGACTGTGTGGGTCATATTTGTGGTACTTGGAAATAGTGGCAGAGTGAGACCTCTTACTTTTTCTTTGCTAAAGAGCAGTATTTTCACATCTAACATCTAACATGGTGAAACAAGGATTTATTTTGACCAAACCAGGATTGGTGATTGTTGTAAGAAAGACTAACCAAGATGGTTTCAGTGACTTTTTATTCTTCTGTCAAAGGGTTAACAGGGCAGTTACGATTGTCTTAGTTTGGTAGACAAACTTGAATTCAGAAGGTGTCCAGTTGTATTTTTCTGATTAACAAGGAAGATAGGTGAAAGAATATTTTGTTTCTTGACAGTTTCTTGAGTATTTTGTTCATTTATTGAACGTAATAGACATACATAGCATATGTAATGTAGATTACTTGCTGCTTGCATACACCTCCCAGCTGAAACTTGGATGGCGAACACACGCATTCACAAATATATCAGCAAACATTGGTTGATGGGCTGACGGTGGCCAATTGGAAAATTTTAACATATTGCAGAAACCTAGGTGCTTCCAGTAAAACAATATGCATGCAACTGTAGATATTATAACCACTTTGGTCGTTGTAAAGTTAGTTTGTGGTACATAGAGGTGAAACAATTAGGCAGCAATTTTGATAATATACCTATAATTTTCAAGCAAAATGCAAAAATATTCACAACTTGCAGTTTTTCAAATGTGAGTATTTGCTGTTCTTTTATAGCATATTTAATATATTTGGGTTTTGTACTGTTGGTCAGACAGAAAATGACACCTGAAGCCATCAACTTGGGTCTGGGAAATTGCCATTTTCACCATTTTCTGAGAATTTTAGACTCAAGAATTAATTGTAAAATAATCAGCAGCACTGGGGATACACAACAAAAACAAAGCAACACCAAGTAGATATGTGTTACGATCACATAAACCATAAAGGTACTTGTGTTTGAAACACTGACAAGTGAAAAACAATACTGGGAGTGTTTCCGAGCAAGTGTGCACGCTCAATTTTTCTTTTTTATTCACTACACTAGACGTAGTTTATTTGTTGTTTGACTGTGCTCTCGTAGTGGCACAGGGGTAAAAAAATAACAATTCTTCCCCTTGAGAAGACATGGGGATAGAGGCAAAACACATTTGAGGTTTGTTTGGTATAATCATTTCTTGGAGCGTGTTTATTCTCAGGCATTCAGGGCACTGTTTTGTTATTTTTGTTCTCCAGGCAAAGCAATGCACACTTATCTTTGCAGAAAATCCTGTAAATATGTTGTGTATAGATTTGAATACTGTATGTTGCACTACATTAGCTGTAGAGTTTTGACTGTATACATGCCCTGCAACATGTAGGCTATGATGTGTAAATGATAAATGACTTGTCTGAAGCTCTGGCTCTAAAGATCCTTTTATCTGCTTAGATTACTTCAGGAATGTCTGTCTCCTTTAGTTGCTTTCACAGAGAAAATAATGTACCAGAGCCACGCTAATGTGTGTTCTGCCGAGATGCACACTGCTGTGTCCTCTCTAATATGTGAACCCCATGCATTTTTCACGATGCGGTTGATTACATTCTCTGGATGATTTTTCATATTTAATCAGCTCCAGGCGCCATGGGTTTTACTTACACAAGAGTGGCCATTAATATGCAGCGTATCCACATCACAGACATGCATTTACTTTGTTTGTATTCACCGTTATGACTTCTCGTAGAGTAGATTTAGTAGTTTCAGTGCGCGGCTCGGGCATAAATTTGAAATAATGTATGTGTACTTACTCTGTTTATCATTTTCATCTCCTGTAATGAGTTTTAATTGATATCTAGTTAGTGATTCATCCTCAGATAACAGTGATTTCATCTAATTTTTTTATGGAAAGTTCCTAGAAAAAGTAGTGAAGACTGGAATGATAATGAGGATTATAATTGCACCTGAAAGCAACAAAACAAGGATACCACAATTATGTGGAATAGAAACACAAAATAACTCTCATTTTTCTTCATGTGGATATGCAGTGATTGGATGTTTCCCTCTCACCAGCTCCGCAGGTGATCTGGATATTCGGATCATTTTTCATCCATTCATCACTGTCATCATCCGTCTTGCCTGTGGGAAAAGCAGCGTCGGCTCGATCACGGACACCTGGTGACCTTTCCGGTGAGAATCCGCTGTGGGGAAAATTTTGTTGCAGAGTCATTCAATTCAGCCGAGTTATCACTGATGTGGCCCGAACCGTAGAATAGTTGCTGTGTCACCCCTGCTCTGTCATGATATAGAGAGCAAAAACACAAAATTCTCATAATAAAAGACCCATTCACCTGTTATTATACAGAGCGAGAACAGGACAGCCTTTCAGCATCATCTGTTTGCTGCTGCCATGACAGTTCTCCTATTCACATTGAATATAAACAGCCCATGTGTAATGAACCAGAGGATGATGGTCCTGCTTTGCGGTTTGTAGGATTGCAGCTCTGACTCCCTACAGCCTTTGAGATGTGTTTGATGTGCTGTGACGCCTAAAGATGCCACAATAGTCCTGCAGGTTCAAAGCACACAGCTGTCCCCATGCATGCCAAATAGGACACATAGAGGAGCTGTATAGATGCACGCTACAGTATACCAGTCATTTTGTTCAACACTGAGGATGAAAAGCTTTTCTGGTAATCCATCATGTTAAATCAAGATACGTTGACTACGGCTGCCCTCTAAATGTCAGTTAATAAAATCATCAGTCAAGGTGTGCCCAGTTCAAACCCCATGTTGTCAGTCAAATCATGTCCCGTTTTTCAGCTGTTTCACAGAGCAACACAGGGAAACAGCATGGCAGGCTGTAAAGTGTAGTGTAACCGGGCAGAGGCCATAAATAATGGTTTAGTAATAGCAAAAATTGTATTTCTCATAATTCTAGGCAAGATGTATTGATGAAACAAGCCTAAGAGTCTACAGTCAGTGGCTCTGTGAGGCTGCACTTAAACACAGCAGTGCTTTTAGCTCAATATAGGTGCACTTCCAGAGCAAAATGACCGGGGGTGCATCTAAAATTAGTGGGGGTGCACTAGTGTCTACAGTGCTGTCCGGCAATAGTGATGAAATATAGTAGGTGTTATGTGCCTGAGTGTGGTCCCTGTGAACAGATAATACTGAAAAAACAGTCTTACATGAATACAGGGTGTTGTTCTTTTTCACCAGTAGTTTACTTTATGAATCAGAAAGGCATTTATCATTCAAATTTCAGCTGCAGTGCAGTGCATACTTTTGCACCCTTGTAGATCTGGGCCTGGGTAACTGCTAATTTAAGCATAATATGCTCACAGTGACAATGTTACCATGCTGATATTTAGCAGGTATAGCACAGCAGAGGCTGATGTGAATGCCATTTGTATTTGATCATACACCAAATTATTTGACACATTGAAATGTGCGCTACATGAAAAGTAAACATAGATTCATTCTGAGGGAATGTCTGTACCAAATTTCATTCATAATTAATCTAGCAGATTAATTACAGGAGGAAAAGTTTAGGGATCATCAAATTCATGAGTCATTATGGGAACCTTGAACGTTTGTACAAAATGTAATGGTAATCCATCCGGTAGATGTTCAGTAGACCAAAATGGTGGACCGACTGACATTGCCACCCTAGAGCCATGCAGCAAGCATTTGTTTTCTGTAAGGACTTTGTTTTCATTGTTTTTATGCCAATTATGCCATATGCCCACATTCACCAGCTAACCAAAAGGTGAGAATCTCTGCAAGGAAACAAACAAACAAACAAAACAAAAAAAACCTCAGCTGGGTCCTCTTAAGGTGCTGTGCTGCGCAGTGAGTAAGATTTGTATAAAAAAGTGTTGGTCATCGGTCATCGATTGTGTGATGAATGTCTGGTGATTGTAGCACAATAAGATGCTGCTTTATGTTTTCAAAATGTAGCAGAACAATAAATAAGCGTTGGCCACAGCAGCAGCAGCACTTCTTTGCATGAAAAACCCCAAAAAAGGATGAGGAGGAGAGCGACTCTGATTCAGACTGTATTTGGTTGCCAAAGCACTAAATCGCCCGTCAGAGTCTCACTGTGCAGAACCATTGTTTTTGACTGACGACCAAAGATTTCATCATGTTTTTCTCATGACTGTCAATTTTCATGTGGGACAGCCCAGAAATGCACAGTCTACAGGGACTTTTGAGGCATTTTAGTTATCTGGGACAGCTGTTAATATCAAGCATGGTTAATCATCTCTAAGTTTGAATGAGGAAGATGAGGACAAACACTTCAATGTGGCACAGGCAATGGTAAATAAGCTCTAGTAAGTTTTGTGTGTATGCTCAACCTCTCATCTTATCAGGTAACAGTGTGAGCATATCCCTTTTATTAGACTGTTACTACTTATTTTAGTGTTTCCATGATGACATTTTGCTTTATGTGCTATGTCGTGCCTGCACACAGTGGACGGCTCCCATGATGTAGAGTTATTGCTGCCTTCCATCACTGAATCTGTGGCAGTAGGCCTGCCATTTCCTGTGCATTCATCACCATTAAGAGAGCAATCAGCGGTGCTGGAGATCAGCTCAGGCTATAGGAAGTATGCAACGTAGATGGCAGATTCAGATTCAGCACCCCTCCTCCTCCCCAATCACCCGAACCCCCCTCTCACCCCCCTCCCATCACTTTATCGAGTGCTATGATCTATTGAGGGAGAAAGCCAGAGCGGTCTTCAAATAAAAGCAATAACTCTATGGCTGTGGAGAAGGAAATCAGGAGGCAGCCGTGTCCTAGCAAGCGAGACAGCCATCCTTCCCCCCCCTCAGTCGTGTATATGGACATACGTTTCTCACCCCCACTCTTCTGTTGCTGCCTCACTCAAGTTTATCATCGGCCGGTCCCCGTAGATGGCTTATTGCCTTTTCCACCCTCATCTGTCCGCCTGGCTGAAAAGGCCTCCCAGGAAGAGATTAGCAATCCAATAACTCGTGGAGCATCCACCTCAGCAGCAGGTGCTCCCCAGAGTGAATGCTGATGAGAACAGCCAGGACTCTATAATAACAGGCCAGGCAGTATTTGCTAACAGCGAGCAGTCTCCCAGAAGCCCCGACCTGCTGGTGATCCTAACTTGTTGTTAAGTTATAGTGGGTTTCAGTGCCATTCTCTATATTTTTCCACATCATTCAGAGGAATTGTGCTCAACTGGTCTGCAGAGTTTTCTGAATTGTCTGGGATTGTTGTTTTGGTTGTGTTTTACTGAACCATGAAACTAGTCCCAGTACAGCAACCAATTAAAGTAACTAACAAGTATTTTAGCACAAAGTAAATTAAAGAACCATTTAAATGGTGGGGAAAAAAAAACAATTTCACTTGGTTTGGATTTAGATTTTGCCATGGTAGAATCTTTCAAATGTGAATGCACATTATGTTACTAATGTAATTGCTTGATGATTACTGACTAGCAAGCACGGCCATTATGATGATAATGAATTAGTGACAATTAGACAAATCAAATGTTAGACCCACGACACACAGCCTGTGGTGTAATGAAATATCTGTCTCTTGATGTGATCCCAGCCAGACTCCATAAAGATGCTTTCTCAAGTGTTGGCCTCACTTTCTCTCCCATAAATACATCTAGACTGACTTCTGATTTTGAATTTCAAGCAAAAATGTTGTGAATGGACTAATAATCCCCTGCCTCGTTTTAATTTGGGCAATTGTTAGATTTTCATTGGGCTAGATCTGAGCTTGGCCTTTGAGACTTCTGCACCCTTCACTTTAGATCTAGATCTCAGTGGTTGTGTTGTGTCTGCTGTAGGTGGTCAGGCCAAACTGACATCTTCTCATGTTTTATTTTGTGGCTCCAGACTAACTTTTTTCCAATAGTAGCACTGCTGCACCCTATTGCGAATTTTGGGAGCACCACTTAAATCGACATGCACCTTCTAAAGCCCCTAAGCAAAATTCTGCCAAGAGGCCCTCTTACCTGATCAGTGAGCCATTTGCCATTTCCACACAACCACTCCTGATAACTCAGTGCTCCATTACAATCCTCCCTCATTTAAAACAGTTTGCTCCATCTGCCAGTCCTTTAATAAGTGGACCTATACAGAACAGAATGAGGTATAAACAAACAATATTTATTGAACAGACTCTTTTCTATACAATCTTAATGAATATGAACATTAACAAAAATCAGACATTGAAAATGTAATTTAAAATGTTGAAAATGATAAAATATAACACTGAGGTTTGGCTCTGCTGTCTGGTATTTAATCCAGTCTATTAAAGGACCAGTGTGTAGAATTTAGTGGCATCAAATGGTGAACTTGTATATTGCAAACACCGCGACTCACTCTCCCCTTCCAAGCATGTAGGAGAACCTATGGTGGCTGCCAAACTTGTGCAAAAGGCAAAAGGCCAGAGCCAGTGTTTGGTTTGTCCATTCTGGGCTACTGTAGAAACATGGTGGCCCAACATTGCGGCCTCCATAAGGACCCACACCCTCTGTAGATATATCAATGGCTCATGGTAAGGTCACGAAAGCACAGCAGTTCATTTTTTCTCACAAAAGCAGCAACTTTAACCTCAGATTAGACTGTCTATGTGACTGCTATTTGCACTTTTGAACTCAGTGATCCTCAGCTATGGAGCTCACTGAACCCCTGACACAAGTTAAGTTTGTCTTTTCCTTTAAATCTTGCCGCAAATCAGATTTTATGCAAAAATCTTTTTATGACTCCTTTTATTCAGTCTTCTTTTATTTTACTGACTTCGGTTTTATTGTTTGAACTTTTATATTCCTTTATGCTCCATATTTTATTTGTTTTCGCTCATACTGGCTTGTTTATGCTTTCTTACCTCACTCTGCAGCTCAGTAGTTAACTGTCACCTGCAGTTTTATGGAGCTGTGCAACACTTTTTACTGCGGTGTTGTGTTGCTCATTATAATAGCCCAGGGGTGTATGGTAAAAACACTTGTGGAAGCGTCTTCAGTGTGATTTTGAAGCTTGATAAGAAGACAGGTGATGTGCTGTAGACGTAAATATGAACTGAAAAACTAATCATGCATTACACAGAGAAAATGAGGACAGTGTTAACTCTTAATTATACACAAGATGAGATCGTTACAGAAGACATCTCTGCAGAGTTAAACCATCTTTTAAAATCTACCGGTGGGTTATCTCTATTAGTGCAGAGTGTGCAAGATAACAAAGTAAGATGGCATGATACATTTACTCATTTGGAACACATCAACAAAAGCAAGTGATCAGTGAGTATTATTTTTATTTATCTACTGCGCAGAAAAAGTTAGAAACATTTTTGGGAGCAAGAGTCATAATGTGTAAACAACTGTGTGACTATCTGCAGCTCCACAGCCCCAGCTTTTCTCTTACTTTATTATACCTGCTCCTGATATCAAGCCTCCAACAAAAGACTCCACAAACACAAACTCAGCACAAAACAAACTGTGGGAGTGTATTTTCATTTTACGGCGAACACAAAAGGACTTAAACGCCCTATAGCGTAACTGCAAGTCGTCTCCCCTGTCCATAAATCCCCTCTGGCTTTCTGCTGCGGGGTGTGCAGCGAATTTACGCGCTCTGCTTGTGTTATCTGTAGTTTGTGTTTTCTTCAATTTCACGGGGGCTTGTGTTTCATGATAAAGAGTCGGTAGGAGTCAGTTCCTCAAGGCCAACTAAACGTGATAGGCCAACACGCAGCGTTTGTTATAATGTGTGAATCACAGCGGAGACCAGCTCTTTTCTCAGTGATGCATCATCTGTAATGCAAAAGTGACTGCTTCTCGTAACCTGATTTGCAGGGGTCAACCGGGATTATTTTTAGGATGGGAATATAAAAAACTGGCACTTTTTAAAAAATAAGATTGGCAGGCACAATCAATTGAAGTAGTATTTTTCCTTGTCGTCTTCAGCTTTCAATACAGTCACCTGTCGCTAGATTCAGAGGAAGTGGCAAGCAGAGTTCTTGTCTTCTCCCAGGTGCTGCGAAAATCATCCAAAGTATCTATTTTTGATAACTGTTTGCAGTCTGAATATCAGAGAGGCAGGGAGAAACAGAGATAACAGAGATAAAAAGAGAGACAATGATAAAAGGGCTGTCTCTGCTATGCTCTTGGATGTTTGCCATCTTCAGTAAGAGAAAGGGCACGCACAGACTGGTGAATGGGAGGCACAGGTGCAATAAAGGATCTTCACTAATTGAGTGAAGTACAGGAGCCCAGGAGGGATGGGCCAGGTGCACAGATACTAGTCAGGGTTAGCAGAGGTCCACTACAAACGAAGCAGAATCCTCCCCTTCACTGTTCTTCTGTAATTGCGGTTAGCCTAATCTGTCCCCCGGCTTCCTGTCTGTGGAAAAAAAAAGAAGAAAAAATAGAACAGCGGAGCACTAAGCAGTCATCTGGCACGAGTCTCGCTACGTTGGGCTTGGCATACACCAGCCTGCAAGATGAGGAACAAATGAAAACTGAATTACCAGGCTGGGAGATTAATGGAGAAAAATGAAAAAGGATGGATTGGACCGTACGGAGACGCCAGTGTTACAGGTGTCTGGGGAGGGAAGACGGATGCCAGGCTTCAGACTTTGGCACCCAGAGTTTCCTCGTGTTCCAGCAAATGATAGGCCTATGTCATAATAAAATAGGCTACTGAAAAGTAGCGTGATATTAATTGCGACAGGCATCCCCTCCTCCTTCATCTGCAACCAGTGAAAGCATGTCTTCCTAACAAAGAGAATCTGTCCTAAAAGAGTTCACATTTCATTTTTTCCTGTCATTATAGCATGAATAAAGATAGAAAAGAAAGAACCATTGTACTTTCTGATAGAAGACACTTTCTACAGCTGCTCAGTGAGAGTGATTAGCTGCTATTTCATTTTTGTTAACTTTATTCTATTATAGATTAAAGGAAAAGTTTGGATTATTTGGTGATGGGTTATATGAGATACTTAACAGTAGTCAGTGTATTAACTACTTCTCAGAAAATGTTGTTTGGCATGCCCTCACTTTGGTGAAGCACTCAGGAGAACCAGTGTGGAAGCTAAGTAATGAACTGCTATGGACAGGTTCAGCAGCAAAACTTGTTTTAGCTATGTAGAAAAAGGTACATCCAAAGAAGTATACACTAGATTTAGAATAAAACAGAAACAAATTAATTGATCAAGGCAGCAAAATCCTGTGTTCTGCAAGGTAAAATTACTGATTTCTCCCATGGAGTTTGGTTGGTTTGGAGAGTGATATTTTGCTTATATAGTGTCACAAAAGGCTGTAAAGGCAAGGTAAAGCTGTGAAAATGTTCTAAATATAGTGTACACTTGAGTGGTCCGCCATTTACTGCAGTACATTGATGGTTGATTGTGCTGATCATACAGCCTCACTTCAAATAATCTGAGTTATCCCTTTTTTTATTTTCAGTCTCTTACAAAAGTATTATTTTCATTAGCCTATATTACTGTGAACAGACTCCTTCAAAACATGGGACACCCATAATAATAACTAGATACTTAACTTATACTACAAAATGCTCCTCAGTTCACTGACTAGCGATGGTTAAAATCTGTGATTTTGGAAACATAATTGCAGGGTGCAATGCCTGGTTGGCAGGAAATATCAATCAACTAACCGTTTTTGACACTATTATACAGTTGCACCATTATTTTGCATGTCAAACCTGTAGTTACTAGTGGCAACAATGTGGTTTAATAATACAGGTCATAGAATTATGGGGGCAGCACAACAACCTGCATCTCTTTCATTTTAAGAAGGAAGTAAGCCAATAATTGGCCATTTTCCATTATTTGGTGAGCAACCGTGATCTGATCTCAATGTTTCACATGGCGTGAGTCTGCAAACGGTGAATGTGAATGGACTTGGTTGCAGGTGTGCTGCCTGTCGGCTGCAGCTAAATGTGGCTTCTCCTTCTTGTTCCATTACTCCCTGTAATAATTCAAACTGATACGCTGTCAAAAAATGCTGAAAATGACTGTTGTCTTGTTTTGTTCAAGCATTTCTGATGAATGGTAGCAATATTACTAGCCTAGGTTTGCGTTAGCAATAACTCATTGCTTATCACCATATACACTAGAGCAGAACAACGTGCAAAAAAAATCACATTTCGATTATTTTGACAGATAATGCGTTTGCAATATGAGTAACGGTGAATATGTAAATTATTGCAATACTACATCAGTGGCCACTCTTCAGGCTGGATGGAAGATTTAGCAGGCTGCATGTGGCCCGCGGCTGCTAGTTGTTCATCCCTCCTGTAGGTTAACAGTTATGATGCAGTAAAATATTGTAATTTTCTGTATGAACCCCCCTTGGATATCATTACTTTGCTCACTAAGTGGGTCTTCAGTTCATTATTAATGAGTGATTTCTCTGCTGATGACATTTTGGCCTTTTAGTTTCCATTCGGGCTGGTGAAAAGACAGCTTTATCTTACATCAAATTAATACCAAACTGAACTTTAATGTCACCGGGATGACATTTTATTCTTGTTTTATTTGATTATTTTTCATTCTAATCGATACAGATTGTGAAGGCTGAAGTCTAGCCACAACACTGTCTGATGTTCCCATAAGCCCCAAAGCATGCTTTAAAATGTCACTAATACTGTAGATATTGCTTTTATTCAAGGATTAGAGGCTGAGAAATCTGCTTTTATTACTACATAATACTAAGCTGTATTCTGCTAGCATCCAAGTATACATCACAAACTTGTTATCAACAGTCCCAGCCATCAATCTTTGTATTAATACTCCTGCCAATAAATGAATGCTTACAGAGGGTTTTCAGCAGTGAGGCATCGCCTCTGTGTGCTTGTGGATTATGGATTGGGCGTTTAATAATCAATGACAGCGTGGTTGTCGGGACAGATTAGCGACATAATCTCCAGTGTATGCCTTTATAATGCTCTTTACACTGTAACTCTCAGAAGCAATAAAGAGCCCCAGATTAGTGCAGCTAATGTTTGTCACCATATTGGTTTCCATCAAACTGCACTGTTGAGTTCATTTCGAACCCCTCGCTGTCAGAATCACTTCCTCTGAGGATTTCATATGAGGTTATTTTTGAAGTGACATTTTCGGTGGATCTTGACATTTTGATCAAATTGATAAAAAAAAAAAAAAAAAAAGATTATTTGACAGTCGAGTTCTCAAATAAGGCTGGCAAAGCTGTGTCGCTTGGGGAACCTTCAGGCTCAGTCAAAGTAAATGGAAACGTCATTTTAAGCCTTTCACCTTCTGTCTCCAGCACCTGTGTTGCGATGCCTTTCCTCCATCTCCCCACAAGTTTTCTGAAGCAGGAGGTCACCATCTGTTGTACCCACGCCAGAGCAATACCTTTTTCCATTTACATTTCTCCGTGTTTATTGAGGTGTGAGACGCTGCCATGCAAACGCCATTATTCTCCCTCTCCCTGGCTGATTTCCCAGCACCCTCGGCTGATAGAGGTGAGCTGACGACAGCCCCAATGGAAGACGAGCCGCGCTCTGCGGGCAACAAGTGCAACGCAGTAATTATGAGAAACGGACGGCAATCAAGCCTGGACATAACTCTTCAGAGCCCACACTGTGTGACATCACGGTTTATATTTAGTGAATTGGTGGGAAGCTGCTCTTTTATGTGAAAAGCTCTCAGTGTGAGAGGGATTGTCGCTGGATTGGCAGCCAGGATTTAGAGGCTGAGGTTCACAGAAAGAATATTTTGGGGATTTTAGGGGGAAGGATGAAGCCAGTTTGAAAACAGAGTTTGACTCAGCTGTGCCCTCTTTGCGATAATCAAAGGGGGCATTTAAGGATTCAAAAATAAATTCTTACTTCTCTACCAAAACATACTGACAGTGAGCATTGTAAAAAATAGAACTGATGCCTATGATCTCCTTCTATTTTTAATATATTCTAAGTATTTTCCAACAATTCCTTCTTTTTTTAACAGATTTTTCTTTGTTGAGAGCATAGTTCGTGGCTTCAAAAATGGGTAACACATCGGATGTAAAGAAGCAGATGAAAATGCATGGTATACAGTTAAGAGCAGAGAGTTGGTTATCCTATTCAATCCCAGCAGGAGACTGTTGGTCAAACTGGTATATCGTGCCTGAAGTTAATTGCTGAAGCGAGTCTTTCACCTGGGGATTGTAATCATTGTAGGATCTTTGAGGCAGACTGTTCACAAAGTTATTTGCAAGGGACCAGATCGGATTTGTGTGTCCAGACATCACGTACCTTTCTGCATGGGTTGCTGCTGTAATGATGTAGGCTTCAGTAACTACTTACACTGGTAGTGCTTGTTCTGGGAGGTTCCTTTCAGCTTTTCCTGTGCAGAAGCTTTATTTCAGTTGTCTGCCCACTGTTGTTCTCTGTGTTGTCCCCCATACTGCTCTGCAAGTACCAGCATAGATTCTGCTCAGCTGCTCTGATGCACTTTTCGTCAGTGTGGATTTGTTGTTGTTGTTGTATGTTGCACTGCAAGTGACGCAAAAGACACTTTTTGAAATCCGATTGAGCAGCCAGAGCGTCTGGACTGTGACACATCTGTAAAAATGGAATCACATTCTAAATCGCCACTTGCTGTCTTGCATTTGCTGTCTAGACCTTCTAAAAGCATCTGGATACAATTAGGATAGAGCTGCAACAATTAATTGATTATTAATCGCCAACAATTTTATTTTATCAATTTTATTTTATTATATGGTGTATAATCCCAGTAGGTCACCAGGAGCGATGTCAGTTTTGGTTAATTTTGCTTTCAATAGCCGAACGCCTATTGCTTGGTAACTAACTGGTTGTTTTTTTTTTAGAAAAAAAAAGGCAAAATTATGTGAAACACAAGATGTGCCTTTTCTTGCCGTATCCTATTCCTATTCCTGTCCCCATGTCTCCACAGCAGCTTCTTGGCAAGGTTGTCAGACAACCTCTGGTGGACGGAGAGGCTGAACAGCTCCACAGCAGTCTGTGTACGTCTGTTTGGGAGTATATTTAGGAGGCAGAGCGGAGGACAGAGACGCTCTGAGTGAGGAGCACACTGGACTACATCTCCCGGTCAGCACCACTGAAGTGACAGGTAACTTAGTTGTGTTTTAGTTTTCGATTGTTAGAGCTGTCCAGCAGTGGGTGGTCAGAATTAGCTCATCTTTCATGGCTTAAATTTTTACCTCACCCTTCTTTTCCTCAAAGTGTTTTTCAATGCTTCTAGTCACAGTAGCTTTTCGAAGGCATGACGTTACTCAGGCTGCAGGTACTGAACTAGCCCTTTGAATGCCTCGCCCTCACTACCACACTGATTGGCAGTGTAACCCTGGTATAACACATCATTAGTGGACAGCTACACATGAGAAAAAATATTTAACAGTAGGCAAACTTTAAATGCAGAATGTAAAACAAATGAATGAGTGAAGTTCAGATGCTGACAGCAGCACTGATTGCTGCAGGAGCTTATTAATATCACAGTTCTGGACAATCAGAAACTGTGTTCCATTTTAAGCGCGACCTCAGTACCCATCCATAATAGTGTATTCATCTTATGGATCAAAGGGCAGGTGTTATGAATATAACATCTACAACAGTGCAGCACAGCAGTTGCCATAGAAATACCTCACAGCCTTCATTATTAAATGTAATCATATTTCACTCAGTATAAAAATAAATTAAAATGCTGCAGTGTGTGTGCTTTCTATTAGTTTGTGAGGACTCAGCCGCACAGAAACTTTCATTTGTTGCCAGTCTGAACGTTGTGTTTTCAGGTTAACTGGCCACGCGGGCCGGGACTCAGGGGGATCGCTTGTTTGTTTTTCTCTGTTGTATAAGAGCAGCGGAGCTCAAATCCTGTTGTGTCACAGGCTTTTTGCATAACTCACACTTTGCACAAACCCTCTCTGTCTGCTGCAGTGGAAACAACACAGGCCTGGAAATTATTGATTTGAACTAATCTCAGTGATTTTTTGCTGCATGCATGTTGTATTTTGAGCTCATCAGCTCAATAGCTCATCAGTCCACTCAAGAACCATGTCTGGTCCAATCATAAGTACCCCCTCCCTCCCTCCGTGCACATGCAGGGGGAAAAAATAGTGCAATCATCCTGCACACAGGCGTGCGGAATTAAATCCATCTTTGGTAATTTAATGAAATTCAAGAGTCTTGTCCTCACAACTCTCATCCCAATTAGAAATGAAAAACTGTGAACACAAGGGTGAGAAATTATTAAAAGAACAGTTGGGGTGAAGTGGAAATTACAGAAGGCCCTCTTTCTCTTCACTCCTCTTTGAAAAGTGAATGTCAATGCAACTTTGTTAGCAAAGGTTAACACGGTCATTAGAATTCAGCCGGCAGCACGTCCTAATTTATTCCCAAAGTGGTGTCGTTCATTTATGGATCCGTTCCATATTTAGGGTGAAGGCGGTGGCAAGATTTCCATCGCAGAATGTCATTTAAAACAACGGCGTGTCTAATAGGAGACACTTAGCTTGGTGTCTTTGTCTTTGACTCACAGGTCAGGGGGATTAACACTGACAGAGCCTCTCTGACTGTCACTCAGAGCCTGAAACTAAATCCATATCATTTGAATAAAACAGGCTGGGTTGCACCAACAAGGGTTCATTTTTAAACCTGATTAAACCATGGTTTAACTTTAATTTATGTCACACTAAACTTTTAAACTAGCTTAAAATTAAATTTTGTTGCACCAAAACTTTAAACAGTGGTCAGTGTGATCCAGTATTAACTTTAAACTTACACTTGAGGAGGTTAAAAACTGTTAAAATATCTGCCTTGTTGAGATGAACTGAGCTAAATTATTTTCTGCTAAGCCATCATGAGAAGGTTAACTATGCTAACCAACATTTTAACTAGCTAGCAAATTTTTAATTTTTAATTTTTAACACTTACTAGGTCCTGATAATATTGAAATGTATTTTTTAGATATTTTAGAGTTTAGATTTAACAAACTGACATTATCTTTTTAAATTTTGCAACAGAGCTGCTTGATTCTAAAAATCTGGATTTACCCTAAGT
This sequence comes from Lutjanus campechanus, assembly GCA_027495735.1. Classification (NCBI taxonomy): domain Eukaryota; kingdom Metazoa; phylum Chordata; class Actinopteri; order Lutjaniformes; family Lutjanidae; genus Lutjanus; species Lutjanus campechanus. Next base: position 27,176 of record JAJHUR010085297.1, on the reverse strand, counting down.
TCTAAACTTAGTTTGACTAAGCTCTGATGAGAACTAATCTTAGATTAAATTAATCTGTGTTGATGCAACCCAGTCATAGTGTGAAGAGTAACTAAATTCAGATGTTTGTGCCTTGACAACACCACTTGGTCTTCATTTTCTGGCTCCCCAAGTAAAACATGGAAATAACAACACTTGTCAGCCTGATGCGCTCCTCAGCTCAGGAAAATGCAAAGGCATTTTTTGGCGCCAACGACTCCCCCACTGATTAATGGCTAGAGGTGGAGGACCCATGTTGTGGCTTTGATGAGGCAATTTGTACAGTTCTGCAAGAAAACAATGGCAGTTCATTTTATTGCAATGCGTCTCCAGGGATACATCAGCACGGCTGCTACATCGTACAGTGAGGAGTTTAGCCCAATAATAAATCAAAAGATGCTGTTGTGCCAGGGAGGGGCGGTATTACAGCCCGCTCTTTAATGGCCCATGTGCTGTTTGTAGCTCCATTTGGATGCAGAGTTTGAAGCCAGTTTCTTATTGCGTTCAGTTATGAATACAAAGCCGGGGACTGTTAACGCTGTTGCTTTGATACCTCCCTCTGAGTGTGCAGAAAGCCAGTGGTGGATCATTTAGGCATTGTGTCCTAAACATCACATTCTCCAGAGGAACACAACAGCAGTAAATCCTGGAAGTTGCTTCTCAATAGCACCGACAGATACTTGATTTTAAGGCCCGATGCCGACAATGATTTTAGGAAGTAGAGCCCAACCAGTATTATCTGCTTGATACTGGCCTTGCACAGATGTATCAGTTAATATAAATATGTTGGAATTTTTGTACTCCTTATATCAAAGCAGACTCAAGACTAGCCACTGGCAATATTTAACGTGAAGAAGTGCCTACCTGTAGACGTTGGCCATGTTGCATGTTTGAACTTATGAAAGCTTAAGACCTTTTTTTGTTTTAAGAATCCCTTCAGGCTAACAACAATGATAAATGTGTCTCCAGAGTTTGCAACGCGGCAATGCAGGTTGCTGACCCACAGTACAGACATTCTGCTTGATGGTTTTCAATAGCAGAAAGTTATCAATAAACCATAATTATGTGGATTCCAGCATTAATTTAGCTACTTGAGCATTTTATCAGCCTGAGGATAAGCTGTAATATTTTTTTTTTTTACAGATTTTCTGCTGATGGGCCACAGTTAACCAGCACACACTCTGTATATGTGTGACCTTCACTGTCATACATCCTGCACACACATTATTGAAGCACCCTGTCAGCTGCTTGTCTCACTGGGTCCTGTTGAAGGGAAATAGTGGACATCTTTGTCTACTAAATTGGCTGCTTGGTGTGAATCTGCTCTGTCTCCATCTGTGGCTTGGAAAATTTATGTTGCATTTCAGTTCCAAAATACAAAGTGGCTATTGATCATATGGGGTTTCAGGGTTATACTGTAAGCTGGGTGAGAATTGCTGGGGAGGATATAGGGCTGCTTTTGATAGCCCCTCCTGTGGTCATTCATTTTTTATCCCCAGTGGAGATTTGTGTTATCCCTGCTTCTCGTCAAATTGAACATATTGAGTAAAAATGCATTTCATGATGGAAGTTGATAAGCCATACTAGGTTTTTTCAGGATAAGTCACGATAAGCCTCTGCCCATATTATAACATTTTTTTTTTACACTGACTGTAAGGCTGCAATGGATTCGTTTTTAGTTAGAGCTGAAAGTCGATTATTCAATTACTTGATCAGCAGAAAATTAATTGGCAACTGCTTTTATAACCTGTTACTGGTTGAAGTCAATTCTTAAAGCAAAAATGGCAAAAACTCTCTGGTTCCAGCTTATCAAATGTGATTATTTTCTGCTTTTCATTGTCGTCTGTGATACGTTTGCAAACTGAATTGGTCAGACAAAACACAGCATTTTAAGACATCACAATGGGCTTTGGGACATTGGGATAAGTATTTTTGGCTATTTTCTGACATAAATGTATTCACTGAAAAAAAAAAAAGATTTGTTCATCATAAAAAGAATCACTGGTTGCAGGTTCTATTTTTCATCCTTGATATTTTTCATAAATAGATTATAAAAAGAAAAGAAAACAGTGAAATCTTTGTCCTTCAGAAGTTCCCAGAGCTCAAGCTGACATCTTCACTTGTCTTGCTGTGTCGGACCAACATAACAAAACCCCAGAGACGTTCAATTTACAGTCATATAAACAAGAAGGATTTAAAAAAAAAGACAGTTTTTAAAAAGTTATACAGAAGTAATAAAATAATCTGCATCTGCTCCTTTTGTTTCTCAGCTCATTTATTCAGGTGTTTCCTTTAATTGGTCACCTGTCTGTGTCCACTTTGTTCGGTTTTACAGTTACTGTCATTACTGTCATCATTTAGTTGGTTAATGAGAGCAATGGGACACTTGGCTTGCCTCTCTGAACTAGACACATTTTTCTGGGCTGCTGCTTCACTGAGGCAGGATAGTGAATTAACTACTGCAGAATTAACAGCTACTGTTGAGCCAGAAGTTTGGACGAAAGGTGTGTGTTGTATGTTGGTGTGTGTACTGGAGGGATTTTAATTTTCCCTTTGTTTTGAAACAAATGTGTGGTGATATGAGTGCTAGATAGCAAGCACCTGCAGTGAGATGAATATTGATCAAGTAAATACTGATTATGAGGACTAATTTTTCATTCTGGAGTCCTTCTTGCCTGCAGGTATTTTGATCAAATGTTATATTTTTGTTATTAAAGCAATATGTAACAATTGCACATCCAAAAATGAGTACTGCATACCAAAAAGTGAACTTGAAGCCATTGATGGTATATTAAATAGGTTTAAATCCTATTTAATATACAGCCTATAGTTGAGATGAGTTGTTTCCCTCCGCCTCTCCTCCCCAGACTTAGCGAAGCCCAGGGACTCTGCAGGGGTGCAAGATGTGTAACAACATAAATTGACAATTACAAGCGACACAGTGTGTGGGCCTGAATGGCATAAGTGGCAAAAGTACATTCTTTGCTCAAGTAGAAGTATAGATACTTGTGTAAAAAATACTAGAAGTCCTGATTCAACCTCTTAATTGCAGTAAAATCGAAAAAGTACAGGTTTGACACGTATCAAGTATAAAAGTAAAAAGTAGCCCCCTGAAGGACATTTCTACTGAGTGTTTCTATACAAAGCTAACTGAACCTGACCTGACCTGAACCTCACACCATTGTGTCTCCCTCTCTTGCTGTTTTTGTCTTGTTGATAGTAGATACTAGAGCACAACAATGCAAAATAAAAATAATGAATAATTCTGCTCAAATGCATGAAAACTAAGAAGTAGAAAGTACATATATTTGTGTGAAAATGTAGACAGTAAAAATAAAAGGTTGCTAGAAAAATAAACACTGAAGTAGAGATACCTGAAAAATCTACTTGAGTCCATAGGATTTGTACTTAGTTTCTTCCCCTTTCTGTAGAATAGCACGGCTGTAGTGTTGCAGAGAAAAATATTACAGCTGTTTCCTTAATCTCTAGTGACATATTATGGTCATTTTATGATTTATTACAGTAAAATATTCCAGATTCCTGCTTTAAATGTCTGCTAGAAAACACCAGAATTGTAATGCTAATTATCATGTTTGTCATATATTTGTTGCTGGGAGTTTGAAAAGTCACCAAGGTGACTGTAAACTGTGCCTGCAGCTGCTGCTTCATTCCTGCTGTGTTATGCTGAGTTTGCATAACTTGAGTTAATTCACAGTTGGTGACAGACTCAATTGCTAATGTTCCCATGTTAACAAATGTGGCAGTGAGCAGGCATTAAGGTTTGTGCCAGGGCCATTATTACTGTGTTAGAGCAGGATATACGGGCAGCGGTACAACAGCTCTGCAGCAATCAGCTCAGAGTAAAGCAGGTCCACTTGATTGACTTCATGGGGTTTTCCATTCGTGGGCTCTGCAGCCCTGCTGAACCAGGTCATCTCTAATTGTTGACATGAAGCTCTCCTCATAACAAGAAGAAAAGCTGTGACAGCTGCACGCAGGGTGCAATGATTAGTGCTTGGTATATCAGAATCGTGATTTGAGAGAGAGCAAAAGAGCCACAGTTTTAGTTCTGACTTAATCAGCATAATCAGCAGTGTCTTAAGAAGCTGAAGTGAGAAAAAGTTTGGATTTCAGCAGCTATATTGACCACTGTCTCCAGCATATTTACTCAGCTGTAGCTAATTAACTGAAATTCTGTGAGTTGGCAGGAACAACAAGAGGAAACTCTTGACTGTTGTCTGCTTAATACACTCAGAGGCCTTTTTCACAGAAGTTAATTCTGACATGCTGAGCGGGAAAACTACAGGTGAAAATAATCAAATCAATGATGGCTGAATTCCATTTAGCTGCTTCGGTTCAGGGTCCTGGTATTGTTCGTGCTGGCTCACATTTGAATACAAGGTAGACATCGTTAATGTTTTTATTAACACCTGTGCCACCCGTGCCATTAACACCCTGGGAGGACGTCAACATCAAGCAACTCCATTCTTTTATCTCTTTGTATTCATGTGGAGGAAGAAGAAGATCAGACCACAAAAACAGGCCTGTGGTTTGATTTATAGAAAATAATTCATTAAAATTGCAGTATTAGTTAGAAAAAACAATCTTTTCAAAAATATAAAGATATAAAGGGGTAATTTTTAGTTAATGAAAACAAACATTTGTCTGTTCAGGTGATTATACACTAATGAAAAATAGGTATGAATATTGTGTTCCATTTCTGCTATATTTTGCCAATAAATCCCTGTAAATCTTACGCACTGGACCTTTAATCCAACAAAACTGTTCTCTAGGCATGTTCAGACATGTCCATGTTCTGTTTTATCCTTTTCCAAGCCAACCTCGAAAGTGAGGCACATAATTTAGAGAGAAAGGGTCTGAAAGCCTGATGATCATGTGTAATCCACTGCAGTTTGCTTTCACTCCGAGATGCTTTGCTCCTCTCAGAGTCATTTAGTTATTATTCACAGGAACACTGTTACTGAACAGTGGGTGGCTGCATAGTAGCATTAAAAATCCAAATACAACAATGTACTCTTTTAGTCAGGAGTCGTATACAAAAGAAAAGAAACGAGAGTCTTGAAACGTTATTTCTCACGATATTGAAGTGAAATGGCAAAGAGAATGAGGACTTAGGCGACAGAAGAGATAGCAGCAGTGAGGGGTGAACACTGAGAAAGAAATAGAGACCCTGTGAAGAGAAATATTCTGTTTTGCACACCACTCATCCTCCGCGCTCGCTCCATGCATAAATGAATACAGATAGCTGGGTGAAATCAGTGCAGCTAAGGAGTAGCTTGGCACAAGATGTTGCCACTAATCAGTCCCCTCAGCCACCGTCCAACCGTGCATACAAAACCACCTCACACATACACACATACGCACACACCGCCTAAACAATCACTTTGTCTGATATTTCCTTTCACATTTGCTTTTCTCTTCCCATTCATTCCCCTTACAATTCCAGTGGAATGTGCTCTGCAGCTTATTACACAATACAGATACTGGATGTTGTTTTGCATATTGACAACTTTGGCTTGCTATTATTCTTTGCTGCTGGCATATGTCGTCATTAAATCACTTATTTCCAGAATTAACACCCTCAGTGCTGAATTTCAGGTATTTTTCCACAGTGTTTGAAAGCTGCAAACTAAAATAAAGAGTTTCACCTGTCATTTCATCAAAATGAGAAATCTGTGGTGGGTGGCTCCTGAGAGAATACATTAGGGAGGATAATAAAGGTGACGGAGAGCACCCGGGAGGATTTCCTGAAGATAATGGTATATTTTCTAGTTCATAAATTATAATGCTGCCATCGAATGAAGCCGGATTAGAGATGTATGCATGCATAAAAAGCCTATAGAAATAAATAACATCATAAATGCAGAAATAGAAAATAAACAGCCACTTTAGAGGCTGTTTGAATTCAAGAACCAGCGTTATCTCTAAATTAACTCAGATTGTTTTAAAAAACAACACACAGCCGGCTCAGAGACATTGTCTAGACTCTTGTTGAAAGTGTAAAACAATATTCACCAACTTGTAAGCTGTCTCCATCTTGTCAGCCGTCTTGTCGTTTCCGTCCTTAATTGGAAACCCAAAGTGCTGACACGTGGCAGACCTGAAGCTTGATCCATGAAGAAACACCTGATTTTCACTTTTGCCTGAGCCCGTCCTGTCACTTACTTCATGTTGTCAGCGGTTGAGTTGAGCTCGGCTCACCGTTAAGTGTGATGACCCGCGAAAAAACCTGCTGTTCAAAACTACGCAGAGGAGAAAAGTCTTCTCTGGGTGTCGTTTCTGAGCAGCAGAGCACAGCTGGAAACACAACTTCTGTTTCATGTTCTGTTGAGATCATTTGCAGACCAAAAAAGAGAAAACTGTTTCTGCATGTTTCCACTCAATAAATGAAAGAAATTTGCTTTAAAAAGTTATACTCAATGAGTAAAAGAACAAACTTGTCCTTTAGAGTTGTTCAACATTTTCTTGGCCGATGATTTTGATTTCCCATACGATTGCCACCCCCCCAAAAGAAACAAAATATTTTATTTATTTTATGTTGCGAATTCTTCACAATCAGACATTTATGTTCAGAGACCATTATTGTGACATTTTATTTTGAAATTAGGCATTTGTTTCTGCTTCCTTGACTTTATACTGTATATGTATGTATATGTGCACATATATATGTATATGTATATATATATATATATATATATATATATATATATATATATATATATATATATATATATATATATATATATAGTGATGTTACACTCTCTCACTGATGTTAGAACCTGTGAACGCCCACACAGGTGTTTTCAGTTTATGTGGGTGGTTATACCTCTTCTCAGGCCTGTGTGGGCGGGTATAGATGGTAATTGATTGACATCTTCCTGAGTCTCCTGTTAGCTTTGTTGCACTTGTTACCCGCTGATTCCAGTGGGCAGGTTGTATCTGCCTACACGCAGCTTCATGCCCTGCCAGCAGCATTACAGTACCTTTTGCATGCCTGATTTTGTTGACCTTCTCAGATTTTGTTAATTTTGTTATTTTGGTTTGACTACGAGTAGGCTGTGTAGTCACGTATTTTCTTTTTTTGTCTGACTGTATGGTTTTGAATCTGCCCGTGGTGTTTTATTTTATAATAATTCCCATCAAAGCTCTGGCCCACCTTTAACCTGAGCAGAAAACTGAAAACTTCAAATAGCTTTATTGGCATAAACAAAAGTATATGAAAGCAAAAACAAAAAGAGAGGGACGCTGATCTCATTTTACAGCCTTTAAATGCTTTTAGTTAATGCTGCTATCAGTAATAAGTCACAGATTTGCTGAAACTGATGACTCTGTTCTCTGATCAGAGCCATGTAGTGGTCAACTACTAGAGTTATGAGATGAATAATGTTGAAATGGAATTGGTAACCAGAGTTTCATACAACACAAAGTACGATCAACATCTTCATGACTTCACTTCATATTTTTAGAGTTCGCGCTCAAAGTAATCCCAACAGTAACTTCAAGGATATTTCATTTACACAAATAAATAAACAGCATCCTAACTGAGTACTTAATTAAATACTAAATTCAAATTTGAACCCATGGCATATATGTTCATAGCTACATGTAATGATGTTAAGTCAGGAATGTTAAAGCTGTGAAAAGCCTGCATAAATAAGATCCAGCCTCAGGATTTTATTTTATTTTATTTATTTTGGACTGTATTGCATTTTCAAATTAGCTGGAAGAGAGTTGGAGTGATTCTTCTCACGCAACACTTTGCACAAAAGTGAATAAAAAAAGATCTCGGAGGCTACTTTTGAAATATTGTATTATGAATATGGAATAATGTCTTTAAAGTTGGTAGTTATGAAGAACACGGTTGTGTATCTTTTTCCAAACAACAGCCTGAAGACAGTTTATTACCTCTGCATCATTCTGAGCTTCTTTTTCTGCTCGCAGGAACAACTCACTGTGCAGTGATTATGCACACGTCAACTAAAACAAATGTTTGCCCAGTTTTTTGATTAGCTCTCTGTATTGTTTGTGATGCGATTCTGTCAGTGAGTCAGAGTTACAAGAAAAATGTTCAGACTACAAACACTACCTGTGTCTAATTGGCTCTATTTCAAAACTTCAAAGCTGGGGAATCCGTGCTGGAGTTGGAGCAAAGTTGGAACAACATTATTGTTTAAAAGACTGTATCATTATATGCTGTGGCATTAATTTAAACTAAGGGGCCTCAAAAGACCAAAACTGCACAACGTGGATGGGGTAGACCTTATAGTATAGATTAGGGTGTCAGTTGTTGATTCCAGTATACAGGATATCACTATGTAAATGAATTTACTCCTTGGTTGTAGATTCAAAATCTATTTGAATCAGTAAATAATAGAAAATAAACAAAAATCAAGTCAAAACTGGGGCACCATGTCTTTAGCCACTGAAAGTCAGCCACAAGTTTTTTTGTGTTTCTCCAGGGGATGGGGATAATGGCTGGTATTTGAGACTGTGCGCTCTAGTGGAGGTTTGACAGTTGCTAGAAGCACATTCATGTCCCTATAAGAGATTCACTGTGTCACGGACACCTGTTAGACATGCAGAATCCACATTTTATTAGTTACGATCCAACTTTGGATACCTGAATTTGAATTATCTGCCTGTACCAATACGAATGTTGTAAATGTGGATTCAGCCCTCATGATTTCTCTGTGAGGCTTCCAGACAGCCAGACATGTACCGTATGACTGCAGGCTCCAAGCAGCATGTTAGCTCCCCTCAGTATCCATCTGTCTTTCTCTTCCTTTCTTACTCCCTCTCCAATCTCACTGATCCTCACAAACATATGAACAGCAGTCAAATGAATTAACTCCCGAAAAGCCCCAGACGACTGTCATAAAAATATCAGACAATAGACTCCACCATTATTTCCTGCTGAACGGACAAGCCAAAACAAGCACTACCCAAGCCACAGCACACCACCCACCAGCTCCAGCTCCACATTCTCATCGTTACTGTGCAAAAAATGGCAGCCTCCATAGTGCCAAACTCAAGGCTTCAGAACAGCAGTCAGCAAACCAGTGGGTGACGTTAATGTTGGTCCACACTTGATCCCAACCCTAATACCTGTGTGGTAGCTTGGCTAGCAGCTCTACTATGAGAGGCTCTCTGGTGTTTGTGTCTGTGGGGGCTGTGAGGTTACAAAGCCATAGCTTTATGTGGCAGTGACGACAACACATGTGGGGGTATAAAGTTTATACCCCCACATGTGTTGTCGTCACTGCCACAGCAGAGGAATAGATCTCTTGTTCTTGTTCAATGTTGTCTCTCTGCCAGTGCTCAACAATCTTGCTATTACCATCACCTGTAACAACATCATATGCTAACTGACTGTAACTTTGCCTGTGAAAATGTAAACACAGGCTCTCCAATTTTGCATATGATTTAATTTCAAAGAGACATGAAGAATAACTATATAGAATAGTCGCTCTTCTTGCCGATGGCCCTCTTTGTAGGTGATATAGAGGCATCAGTAATAAACAGATGGTTTCATAACCACTTAAAAAGTCCTTACTATGGATGTTATATGTTCAAGTAGTCAAAGATTCACTACAATACCATCATGTTACCTTGCCTGTCCATAACAGGCTGTTGAGCTTTTACTCACACTTGTCTGTCTCATGTATGACTGTGTAGAAGTAGCTCGGTTTCTGTGATGTGATTTGTTGTGAAGCAATGTAACATATAATGTACAATGTGAGGACAGTATATCAATGGTGTAGAGTTTATGACGGGCCCTAGAGTAGCCTTAAAACATCCTTCTACACATGTATCACATGGTTTGTACTGGAGAAATTATTTGTTGTTACATTGAGGAGAATTTATCACCACCACCAAGTCTTGTGGCTGTACTGTGCCAGCTTCTCACAGTCTGACATATTAGATAAGACCTGCCCTCTTGACTTCCAGCAACTAGTCAGTAGCAAGAATGAGCCCCATCTGGCTCTAATGTATGCATTTTGAATTGCCTCCAAGTTTAAAGGTGCTATAAAAAAAACTCTGATGCTTTGTCTTCCCTTGTGAATGTAGATTGAAATACATAATGGATGATTTGTGCTGATCAAACAGCTCAGAGTGACAGCATAAAGGAGGAGGAGGGGGGGACAGGATGACACACTTTCATTCATTCACACCCCTTATTAGCTGCTCCATACGCATCAAATCAGCTTACAGACGTAGAGACATAAGGAGAACGAGGGGAATGATTCACACTTGAGTGCGCTTGAATGCTCATTTTGCATTAGACCAAGATTTAATGTTTGGTATGTGTTTGTGTGTGTATTATTTGGCCTCCATCTGAACACCACACCAGCCCCGACTCCCTCATCAGCCATCACTCTCATGAACACATGTTTAGTTTTCATTGCAGCAACGCATCAACCACCTGGAGGGGGAAATGCCTGGGTGGCATTTTGACATGCTGTTTGCAGCTGACAGCTTCAGGATAATCACTTCACGACTCCCGTGAAATTTCCTAATAAGCCGTTCGCTGAATGTCAATCCGACTTTACCTGTGTGAGGTGCGACTGTATGAATTCACAGGGATTTCTTTTCTTTTTCACCCCCTCCTCCGTCTTCTTCTTCTCGTTCTTCTTTTTCCTCCCGCTTACTTCGCTCACTGATTTGACAGCTGTTGTTCTTAATTTTCTCCCTGACTATTTCCCGGGGATCCATCTGGTGCTGCCGAGAGAGAGGGGCTGATGTGGGAGCACTGCTCAGCAAGTCAAATGCACACACACACACGCACACACATACACACACAAATCAAATACTTGCAAACACACCTGGTCAAGAGCAGTGTTTCTGCACTGGTGTGAGGAAAGCTTACACAGACTGCCCACGTGGGTTAGATTTACCTCCCACATGAGCCAGTGTTGCTGTGTTGAATCAGGAAGCATTAAATAATCACAGGAAAATCATAGCCAAACCATTGCTACACAGATAAATCAGTAAGTAGAGAGCATGTGTCCTTGCATAACAACACAATGACCACATGCCTCGTTGCTTTCTTCTTCTCTGAGTTTATGCGTAAGTGGAGTAGGGATGTCACAGTAAAAGAAATTTTGTGGTTGATACCAATACCAGCAAAATTCTATGACTCTCAATACCCAGTTTGATACCACGGCAAAAAATAAAAACAATGATAAAATTCTGCCACTATTATTTTTCTTCCACCTAAAAGAAAAATCCTCTGACCTTCTAGGACAAAAGACCATCAGGGGAGCATGTTGCCATAGCTGGAAAGTACAAAATCGATTTCTGCTGCTGAACTTTAAATTTAAGTTGAACTTTTAATGAAGTTTTTTGTTTATATATTCAAAACACCGATGTTATATTTCTTGGGTCAAGGCTGTAGCCTACTACTGCAAGTTATGGTTGCATTACTTTAGCCTAAACACAGTAGCCTTTTGCATTTAGCCATTGCCATTGCAAAAGTCATAGAACATAATTGGCTATGTAAAAATGTTCAAACCATTATGATATTAAGCCAAATACTGGTAATACTGACTTTTACCACTAGGTACCACACATGCCTCAGCTGACTCCGAGTTGAACAAACTGACAACCCAAGAATTAGAGTTAGCATTGTAAGTAACAACTTTACCACAACACTTCCTGTAAATGTTTCACAGAAAAAGACTTATTAGGAAATTAAAGCATTCTTTCCATTGAAACAGAAACAGTGAGCGTTTGGTTTGTATTCACAGTGTAATGCACAACAAATGGAAGCAGATCAAAAGAAGGCTTTGTGCTTAGCTTTCCCATCTGCTGCATTACTGACTGCATGGCCAGCTCTGGCTAGCTACCTCACTGATACGGCAAACAGTCAGGTCCAATGTTATATCAGAGCTATGCTGACAAGGAGAAATGATGGGGTTATTGTTTATTCACTATCCACCAGTGTGTTTTACAAGCTTGTTAGCAACTTAGCTTAAAGCTTAAATCTGGATGTCTGTCTGGTGCCTTGCTAAGTTGGAAGTGTTTACTCTTTTCATCTGAAAAGCTTGATGGCACCATTTACACACTGGTTTTTGCAAATTTATTATCAGTCCCTTATTATCCACCTCAATTGCAAAGTAATTCCATACATGACGAGTCAAGGTACCCTTGTCATCATGTGCTGTTGAAAACAATGTCCACCAGCATAGAAGAACAACATGTTCTTCCATGCCATTAGGTGTTCTTCTTCCTTTGGCATTGAACAACAAACAAGAATAGGCATGTATGCTGCGCCCATCAGGTCCAGAGGTCCACCAGTACCTAAAGTACTATAGAAAAATAAGTACCGTCACATTTTCAGAATTCTGGCATCAACTTAGAACTGAAGCATCAGTTCTCATGACATGCCTACAAGCCAAAGATGCTGTGTTGAAAGAGGAGGCATTAAATAATCATATATATGAAAGTAATAGCTAAATCACTGCTCCATGGGTAAATCAATAAGTAAAAAGCATGTGTCTTTGCATATAAACATCACACTGACCGCATTCCTCTTTGCTTTCTTCTTTTGTGAGTTTGTGAGGTCGCTGCGAGTTGCAGCCTTTCAGTACTCTACCTGCAAGCTGTAAGTTTTAAACAGCCTCGGCCTCAATGGACGTAATGGGCTGAAAGCAGCTCAAAGTGGATTTGATGGTTGTTATTGACTCGTGTATGTACACTGCAAAGAAGCCAATTATTGTGCGAGTCCAGAAGACATGTCTGTGTGTGCACGTATTCACGCATGTTTCTCTAGAGGTAGAGAGAAAAGAAAGGCAGGCCAATTACAGAGAGTGATTTTTCTATTTCAGCTCTTTGAACAATCACAGCTTTCTTTTCTTTCTTTTCCAGAGTGCTTTTTGGTAACGCAGTGCCGTGGGCAGTTTGGTTTTTGTCTGCTTCCAAGTACAGATTATTCCTGCTTGGAATAACTGTTTGTTTTGGTGTGCAAAGTACTGGCAGAGCTGTCCTCCTTCCACCCCGCGACAGACTTTTTTATTTGTACATACCCTTGTTTTCTCTGTAGGTTGTGATTCTCTCATCTCAGAGGGGTTAACGACAGTTATAATCCTATTGATCCAGAAAACTGATCCCTCCTAATCCTCTATACATGAAAGTTGGGCATTGTGATGTGCCGCACAGTACAGTAGCGCCGGTAGCAACGGCTTTATAAATTCTTAGCCAGCGCCATGAGCCCGCCGTCAGTGTTCATCTCAAAGCCGCTTCGGAGACAGAGAACGTCCAGGACTGTACCTCAACTAAGAAGAGGCAGTTCTTTATGAATCCGTTATTTGTTTCTCCTGTGGAGGATGCCGCGTCTTTTCAACGTGCTGTTATTGTGGACTCGGCAGACAGAGAACTGAAGACGAAAGAGCATTTTCAGATGAGCCTCAGGGAATGAGTCAGCCCGACTTCACTAGCTTGCCTTTCTCTCTGCTTCCCACCCTGCTTTTCACTTTCTCACCTTGCGTTGGGGTTCTTACTCTCTGTCTCTCTGGAGTTCTGCTCCTGGTGTGCCCTCACACTTATTCCTCCTTTAAAACCTCCCATCAGCTCCCTATCCTTCCTCTTTATCTCCCTGTCTTTGCCTCTCACTTCTCTTCCTGCTGCACTCTGAGAAATAAAAGTACTAACTAAAACTAAAAAGGGTTCTTCGGCTTATCTCCATAGGAGAATGCTTTTTGGCTCCTTATAGAACCTTTTATAAAGGTTCCACGTGTAAACCTTTCAGTGTGTTCCAGCATCAAGGGTTATAACAACATCTGTGAAAGGTTACAGAGAACCCTTTTAATGTTATGGTACAAAGAACCTTAGACGAAAGAGGGAAAGAAGGATTTCAACAATAATTGAAGAACTCTTTCTTTCAAAAAGGGGTTTCTGGATGAAAAAGGTTCGTAATTTAACCCTTAATCTTACAAAGAACCCTTAATAAAACCTTTGCTTCAAAAAAGGATTCTTCATAAGTAAATGGTTCTGGCTAAAATGTCAGAACCCTCGTGGAACCCTTATTTCTAAGAGTGTATCGTCTCTCCCTTGACACCTGCCAGGTGTGTGTGTATGATGGCAGAAAGCATGTGGAGGTGCCCTGCCACGACCAACACTCATCCATGCCAGTTAATGACACTTAGAGGCATCCCATGGTGCACATCACCATGGTTGCCAGGCTGAGTGCTGGCTGATTCAGCGGTAAAAAGTCGCACTTTGGCAGCGCTCCCGGTGCAGGATACAGTGGAGGTGACATCAGCGACTCTGGATGACACTGTTCTGGCAGCCTCTGCCTCCCACGCTCTGTCACTATCATCGATTTTCACACTGTAAGCTGCGAGACAGAGAGGAGAGAGGATAGAGATAGAGGATTGGGAAATTTGGAGATAAACTGGTTATACTTGCAGTGCAGTCAAAGTAGTCATGAATGAAGGTAGGGAAGAGATGTCTGAGAAGGAAAAGTGTGTCTTGGAAGTGTCAGTTCATAAGAGGAGTGTGTTTCCTGCTGTTTCAATTGTCACACTGCCATTGAGTTTGTTTACACAAGGATTCGTTCGAAGATAGGTCAGTCAAGACAGTTTTTGCTCAAACGTTGACAGCCTTTCACAGCAAAAAATGTTTATTTATATTCATTTTATGGCTGTAAATATGTGTTGACATTTGTAGAGGACCTATAAAGAAGAAAAATCTAAGTACAAGCCAAATGAAGGCTAAATACTGCTCTTATATGTACCAGCAAGCATAATTCATAACTGTATTTACATATAATAGGGTCATAAAAGTGTGAAAGGATGATTCCCTAAGGCAAAAACAAGATATTAAAATCAGATTTAATGTCTTATTAATAGGGATGGAAGTTGAGAACTGGTTTCACTTGAGAACTGGTTCCACATTGTCTGATCCATCAAAATCTTTTGCCCCTGATCTTATCCGTTCCTTTTATCAATACCGGCGTGTTTTTCTGACAGTTCTGCATTGCAAAAACAATACTGTCAAATGTCTGTATCTCCGCTTCTGGAAACTTGCAACAAAGAGAAGTCAAAGAAATGGTTCAAAGTGTGGCTTCATTTCACACAGAAAGAGAACAGTGGTGTTAGTTGTAATGTCTGTAAAGCGATAATTTCAAGTAAGGGTGGAAACACCAGCAGTACATTGAAACGTCTTTCTCCAACATGGGGTTAAATTCCAGTAATGCCATACATTTGACACTTTATGGCACTAGTGCCACTTGTTACGCTGATATAAGCAGGGACCTCTCTGAAAAAGACATCTGGATTGCAGCATATGTTGCTCCAAAACTTGTGTGTCTCTCAGCATCCGTGGTGCCCAGGCCTCCATACCGTCACAGGTGCTGGCTTTTGAAGTTAGTCCTGGTGGTAAGAATCTTCATGGTCCTTCTCTTTAATTAATCAGGAATCATTAAGGGGATTGTTAAAAAATCACCAATAAGAAGAACTGATAATGACTTTAGAATCAAAAGATCTTCTCAATTCCCATCCCTACATTTTAAATCAGCAGTCTATATACAGTGAAGACCACCATATTTTTCTTGCATTTCCCTGGAAAGTGTTCCTGTTTCCTTAGTATAGAATAATGTAAGAAACTCTCCACTCAGTTGCTAAGTGCTGTCATGCAGTACTAACGGTAGCTTTTGTCCCTGAAATTGTTACTGTAATGAATCCTGACCTCAACTACTACACCTGGAATCACTCAGTGAATCAGTAGAAAAGCAGCCTTGTCCAATGATTTCTTTCACGATCACTGCCGGTGTTCATCAAAAGTGCCTTTTCACAGATATCAGAATGATGGTTAAGTGTTAATTCAGCTTCTGTGAACAAATGATGTATTCAAGCCAAGTGAATATACCAACTGATCCTCGACGTAGCACCTACTTACGAAAGCAACAACATTCAAAGCAAACTCATTTATTATCAGGTCAGCGCCTTATCTGTCACTAGTCTGGGGAAAAGCAATTTAGGTTCACCGGAGTTTGTTAGTTGCTCACAAGTTTTAGTATTAAAACATATTTGAGGTATCGATTGCTCAGAACTTTTAATGGCTTTGCTTGAAGAGAAGCGATAACTTTGGAAAAGGAGTGAACAAATCTCTTTCAGTGCAAGCTGTTGTCGCTGCTCTGAGGGTTCCTAAGGCAACCGTTGGCTGTCTCCTTTTATTTGGCAAGGTGTGAGTCATGGTCAGTCAGCTATTTTAACCAGCCTTTGAACAAATTAGACATCTGTGAATTCAAGTCACCTTAAACGGCTCGATGACACAATCTTGATGCTGTCTTTCTGCATGTAACTTCTGTATTGGAATTTTTATTAATCCATAGGAGCTTTCATGTTACCCTTGACACTTGTTAACAAACCAGTGCATCATCGAAAATATGTATTTAGAAGAGTTTGTAGACCAAGATTGCACTAGATGCATGTAGGGCTGCCACTTAAGATTATTTAGTTTTTAATCATCCAAGTATCTCCATGATTAGTTGTTTGGTCTATAAATGTCATGAAATGCTGCATAAATGTCTTACTTTGTCTGACTGTCTGAAGATATTCGGTTTACTATGACATAAGATAAAGAAAATCAGCAAATTATCTAATTCCAGAAACTGAAAGCAGTACTGGGTGTTAACTGGGTTGATTCGGATGCAATTTGCAAGTTTTCCAGCACTTGTTTGACTGTTGAAGCTTTAATCTGAATGAAATTTTAGTTTAAATATGTTACTGAAGTTGACTACAATACACAGTAAGTGACTGTATGAACTCTTGTGGATGGTTTGCTTTATCGAGTCATTTTTGAGCATCTTAGTTAATGATAAACCGTCCCTTCATTATTTTTGCCACAGTAAAGCTCTGCACTGACACATTGTTGGCACTTGTAGTAATATTCTAATGTTCAGGTCCCCTAATATGCCTGCTGACACTGCCACATTTCTTATGTTTTCATCTGCTGATGTTTAACAGCAGGAGTGTGAAAGTCTTATTTTTAATCTGGTCAAATTTCTGTGAATTAAACTCGCATGCAAAGGGAGAGAAACAAATTGCTTTTTATTGCAGTTTGGGGCGTTGATTATACTAATGATCCAATCTCATGAACATACACCTCCTTGTGAAGTGGCATTTATCGAGTTGAAATGAGCAGTTTATGACAAGGTTGTGCATTTTCGAGAGTATGATGAATCTGACTCATATGAGCAAACCTCACAGGGAAAGAATTAATTATAAGAATACAAAAATGCCCAACAGTGAGGTCCACTGTGTCTCAGAAAATTCTGTTTCCTTCTCAAACTGCACATGGTGGATGGAGGCTCAGTAAAATGAAAAGAGCTAGTTGTTCATATTCTTCCATTCCCATATAGTTACGTCAGGCATCTTTCTTTGAAGGCATCTCCCCCTCGTGTGTGATTTCTTTGTGACCCATGTCAGCGCAGCATAGTGAGCCAGTTACACGTCTCATTCAGAACACTTTCGTCCTTGTTTGCAACATTAACCTCCACCAGTTTGCCCCGCGGCATCGAGGGATCCAATCAACTCGCACGCTTTGTCAACCCCCAATGTCTCCGTCGTCTGAGACTGTGACACAAAAGAAAATGAACGCCCTGCATATTCATCACTATTACTAGCGAGGAGACTACGCATTTAATTGAATATGTAATAGCACGAGGGATTGGAGTCGGGGCTCGGCTCATTGCGTCGTTGAAGCACAGGCCAGTCTCGGGATCTCTTCATGGGAAGATAACAAATGCCGGGCTGCAGAGATGACACGCGCAAATCCCACAACGGGAGTCCAACTGTTGTTCCAAAGTGAAATATTGCTCGGAGATCTGCGGAGTGAAGATAAACAAGGAGGTCGGAGTACATAGTGTAAATAACAAGATTAAATCAAAGGCCGAGCTATGAGTGAAACACTCCCCTCTGGGCCTGAATTGATTGGCCATTTCAGCGCTGACAGTTAAATAAATAAAGAGCAAAAGGAGGAGAAATGATGTGTTAACCTATTTGTTATGCACATTTAATGTGTGAGCCTGATCAATGCAAGTATGGCACCTTGTTGTTTGTAGTGCTCATACTCACACTGTCTGTGCTTCAATGAAGTGATTGCTACAATTAGCTGTTAACACTGAGGAATGAGCCCTTGACGCTGACTAATGGCTGTGCTTTGACTGAAAGAAAAAGCTAACTCTGATTAACCAGAGGGGCTGAGTGGAGAGGGATATGGCGGGTACTTCTTGGCTAGACTTTGGGTGGCGGTGAGGTCCTCCTGGGACCCGGGCCGCCTTCACCAAGCATTGGGCGTGAGGATGAAAGAGCCCCGAGACGTGATCGGGCGCGATGAGGGAGCAGAGCGGACAGACCGAGCCCTCAGAACTCTTGACAGCTCCCCAACAGAGAGGAGAGAGAGGATGATGGGGGAAAGAAAAGAGGAGGAGCAGAGGCGCCTCAGAGAGATCAAAGGTGCACTCATCAAGGGCTTGTCTCTCCTTTCCTTTGACAGGGGCAAAGAGGTGGAGAAGAGGGGGGGGGGGCTTCAATGAAAACTCAATGGCAGTGACAACTGTAGGCTGAGGCTGGAGAGCAGAGAGTAATCCTTTTACCTGTAGCTCTATCTCTGTATATTCCTCTCAAGCTTGTCGTAGCTACAACATTCTCCATATCATTTTCAACACATTCCCTGAAAGCTTTATGTATTTGTAATGTAACAGGCATATGCAGAGTCTACACGTATTTACCCCTCGGCTGACAGCAGTGCAAGAATTACTTTTTCATGTGTGTTTCATATACTAGTACATCAGTAATGACGGCTTCTAGAGTTTCAGCATGTTGAATCAGAATGAAAGTAGAAGAAAAGTACAATTTGATGCCTGCAACAAATTCCAGAAAGTTGGGACTGGACCAACAAAAGACTGGGAAAGTTGTAAAATGCTCAAAAAATACATTCAACAGGTAAATTGTTAACAGGTGACTATCATTATCATGTATGAGGGAGTGTGTTAGTGCCTGTGGCATGGGTAACTGTCTCGTCTGTCTCAGGTACTAGACTGACCTGCCTGCAGTCTGGACTCGTCTCCCGCTGAAAATGTGTGGTGCATTATGAAGCAAAAAATACGAGACCCAGACTGTTGAGCACCTGAAGTCATATCTCAGGTGTATATCTGATTGACCCCAGAAGTTATTCATATTTGAGAAGCTTTCTAAAAAAAAATTGCTCAAAACGATGAAAGGGATAGTTTGGATTATTTGGGGTTGTATGCAGTACTTATATATAGTCAGTGTATACAGTTAATGGTGGTTGGTACGCCTCCAAGCCTTTTGTGATGGGAAAATGCCGTTATATAAACCAAATATTGCTCTCCCCAAACCAGCCAAACTCCTTTGCTGAAATCAATAATTTTACCTTGTACAACACAAGAGTCGCTGGCCTACCGCTGTCTCGATCTGATAGTTGGTTTGTGTTGTTGTGTGAATTCAGTGTTTTCAAAGGATAATTTACCAAAGTCACACAATAACAGAAACAAACTAACAGATCAAGCCAGCAGTAGAACAAAAATTCTGTTCTGTTCTATGAAGTAAAATTAGTGATTTTTGCCTATGGAGTTCGGTTGATTTGAAGAGAGCGATATTTGTGTTACATAATGACAGTGTCCTGCCATTGATACTCTAAATATATCTATATATCTATCTACTGTAGCTAATACACTGACTATCAAGTACCTCATACAACCCCACTTTAAATAATCCAAACTGTCCCTTTAATTTATGTTCAAAATAGTTGCCAATTAATTTAATAGTTGACAACTAAATGATTACTTGACTAATTGTGGCAGCTCTATCTAAGATGTCTTTCAGAGTTTTCTAAAACTTGCAGGAGTGTCTCACGGCATTATTGCCATGCAGCATTTACCCAATTGACACAGATCAGCCCAGATTTGAAGTGGGGGGGGTTTACACAATTTGTTTGCTCATTCATCTGTCACATGCAATATGTCAGACTCCAGTGATCTCGTTTTGACTAAACCCGAGGAAAAGATGGAACTCACAGCTGCAGCCAGCTGTCAGAATTACACTGATTGGCCCTAGGTACAAATCAATGTGTCCTGTTTGTTATTTTCCAGCACAAACTGGAACATGTGAGTTAATCATCGTGTTGCACAGGGAGAGGGGAGCACACTTACCTGCTGAAAGGCGATGCACGCAGCACAATGAAGCGATGACACAGTTCCATGCTGAAGAATGCCTGGAGAGCGTCTCACTCATTAAACATGATCATAATGAACCAAGAGGTTACAGAGGCGATCTAGAGAGATATGACCTATTTCTCCCTCCTGAGTGCAGCTGCTCTCTCATCACTGAAGGCAGAAGGAAGAAGGAGAGAAACAGGAGGAGGAGGAGGAGGACACGCTGTAGTTTGATACACAGGACGTGTAATTTCTCCTGATTTACTATGCATCAGCAGCTTGAAAAATAGGCAAAGAATAAAGAGGGTTGTCTTTACTGTACAGTGGATAGAGGATGTAAATGTGGGCATAAAGTGGATGTTTTATGAGCAGTGTTGATGGATGTAGAGCAAGTCTTCATCTGGCTTGTCTCTCGTGTAAATCTCTGTTCCATAACGTTATTCAGCCGGGAATATAAGAAGAAGAGAAAAATGTTCCTCCAACGATACATTTTCTCTCCCCAGGCTCTGCAGTACAGTACAGGGCTGTTTTTAACATCCTGACATGAGTCATTAATTGACACTACTTGGACCAGACTTTGAGAAAGAATGTACACTGTCAGTCAAAAGTTTCCCTGTGTTTTAGAATTTTAATCAAATTTCAAGTGATGTAGTTGCTTTAAGATCTAACACCAATACAGCCGGTTCTTTGTAAAACAGTCTTTCATTCCTCTGAGCAATAAAAGGTCGGCTTTTTACTCTCACAAGCTGACATTTTCCTCCAATGATGACTGCTGAGAGACCTAAATCTTTGTGTTCAAGGACTTAATTGACAGGATCTCAGATTCTAATGGGACCCTTAATTAGGGCTTTAATAACGCAGCGCACATTGAAAAGGTCAACCAATTATGGGTATAGTTATGTTAAAAACACCTAGACAGGCCTGACTCTGAGACAAGTATACGGTGTGTTGTCTGTTCCAGGTGCATAATTAGAGTAATCAAGATCTAGGCCATTTCCAATTAGATCTGGGTCATTTCCATTAAAATGAAAAGTCACTGGCATCTCTTAATGCACCATTCATAATACGATGCTCTTCAAGTAACAAGGCACAGTCTCTTAACATGATGAAGGCGGATTCAAATCAGCAGTTTAATTTCTGCCTGTTAGTAGCCTGAATAAAGACCAAATCCCTGCTGTGTCCAAATATGACACTACACAGACCTGAAAACATTAATATACATTAATTTAAAGAGTAATTTAACACTTAAATCCACTACTTTGAGTTAGTAAATTACATGGACAGTTACTTTATTACAATGGCTATTGATCCTGGACCCTATCCCATGTTTATTACCTTGTTCCAGAGAATATACAGCAATTCTGTCCTCTAGACCAGGATTTCCCAAAGTGGGGTGCGTTCAGCCCTTGGGGTATTCTTATTATTGCTACTAGGTTACTGGGCCTATTCATACATCTCTCTTTGTCTTCAATCAGTGGGAGAGGCTGTTGTATCTGTTTCTGAACCTCTGTATGTGTCATTCTCTTTGTCCTTTTTTATGTGGCAGGTTATAGTAGTTCTGTTAATTCTAGTTTCTACAGTCTGCTTTGAGGACAGCTGCCCTTGGCCTACTTTTTACTAAAATGTCAACTATTTATGTTTATTTCTTTTGACTGGACGATTATGAGTAACTTGAGTTGTGCTTTTAAAAGGGAACCTTTTTTGTAGCAGATTTTATTTGTCAAGCTTTGAGAAGAGGAGGCAAAACAAAAAAATGGACTGTAATTTTGTATTGAAAGGAAACTGAACACCGCGTTTGTATTTTTTGTGTCTGGTAAACCCATCAAGGTTGGGCACTTTGGGCCCATGACACAAAAATAAAAGAAAATCAATCAATCAATGTAGCGGAGTGGGCGTGCAGACAAGTCCATGATCAATCCTTGCGGTCACAATAAATTGGAGGTTAATGGATGTCTGTACAGAGCCTACATGCACGCCCTCTGATGACGAAATTTGTCACTCAGACCCTAGCAGACCTTTGCTCATGAGTGTGGAAAGTATAATCTTGGCATTACCATCGGTGAATTTGTAGATTCGGGCAAGTGAAATAAGTGCCATTACCGACCAGTAAAACAAGAGTCTGGTTCTGTGATCTTTGATAACACTCAGACGTTGAAGAGAGCTGGAGAGACAGAGGTTTTGAGGTGGTTTGTTGTGATAAATATGAAATAGATAAATAAATAATTAAAAAAAACCTTTCTTGGTGAGGCAGGACCCAAAATGGCCAGTAAAGGATTACAGATGTTATTCTGACTGCAATAATTCAAAGTCTGCTTGGCCCAAAAGCCAATATTTTGTACCTGCGAGGAAGAAAGCAGGCATTTGTGTAAAGCTGGCAGGAGTTCATATAAAGCGAGTGTATTGCTTTGGTTTGACAAAGACCCATGGGATCTGGATATGTGGTAGAATTTCAATTCAACCTCAATCCAGTGAGCAGGGGAGTGAAATGTGACCTTGAATTTCATCTCCCATGGTAAAGTGAATATACTGAGCAGCAGTGTGGGCTGGTCTCAAGCTCAAGGTGTCTACAGAGCGTGAATCACCTGTGAAATAATTGAAATAAGTTTTTTTTTAAATCGAACACCATTTCCATATCCTCCACATGTCGTTGGAGACTTTGTCAACAACGCTAACAGCAGCTGACAGGAAGTCTTCAGGACGCCTTCAAGCTGAAAGTTAATTATCTCATTCTCCCAGGCGGGTATCTCCGGATCTGATGGTATCTGTTCCAGCCTTTCAGACCACACAAAGACACGCTTTGATTTGCGACAACCTCCCCTACACCCCCTTCCAGTTAGCGGCACTTGTCGGCAGTCGGGATCGTTGGAGTGTCGATAGGACGTGGAGATGAATGCCGTTGGTGACAGATGTGTCGATCAGCCATTAGATCATTACTAGAAAGAAACAGTGATCCATGAAAACCCCAATGAAATCATTTACAGTATTTTCCATATTGTGTTGAAGTCATCTCTTCTAAGCCATACATTTTGTCACTTCATTTCCTTTTGAAGGGCAGCGGTTTATAGCTCTGAATCATGTCTCCTATAATCACCACGTCTCCATTAAGATGGACCGAAATTTGATTGGCACCTCGTTCTAAAAGGTCAGGGGAACCCTGCAGTACTGGCGGATTTGTGGATTCCGCTAAAGCCTTTATCTCTCAAGTAAAGTCTACTATAATGAGTTTGACCTCGCCAACCTGGAATTATGATACCCAGGTGTAATTCATGTTTGAAGTTAACAAAAATATATGTTATAAATTATATTAGATATTTTTTTAATCCTTTTGCAATAAGAGCTAGAGAAAGCAATTGAAGCTGGCTTACAGGATGGATCAGAGTTCATTGTTTGTCTTTGAAGGTAATCAAAACCAGCCACCCACAGTGATATTAACAGTGCAGAAATTAGGTGTTAATTATGTTTGGGGTCTTGCCATCACCTCTAGAAATGTCACCAGTTCATTATTGATTAATTTGTCGACAATTTTCTTGATCAGTTGATTTGTTGTTTTGGCCCTAAAATGTCAAATAATTGTGAAAATGTTGATTGATGTCTTGTTTTGCCACAACCCAAAAATATTCAGTTTACTGTCAGAGAGAACTAAAGAAATCTAAAAATAATCCCATTTGAGAAGCTGAAATCAGAGAATTTGGACATTTTCACTTTTAAAAAAATGACTCAAAATGATTACTTGATTATCAAAATAATTGACGATTAATATAGTAGTTGACAGCAAATCGATAAACCGACTAACTAAGTTTCAGCTCTAAGCGATCATTTTTGTATTCCAATTTTCATTTTCACTAAAAAAAAAACATCTATTAAAATCATGATGATGTGACATTTGTTGTGGTCTATACCAAGCAAACATGTTTTCTCACATCTGGACAGCAAGATTTGTAGTTCAGGGCATGTCTGCAGCACCAAAGTACTTCATTGTAGTGCTGTTTGGACACACATTTTACCTTTATCAAATAACTGCAGCTTCTGTGATTTGGATATTGCACTTGGCCACGTTGCTCGTGTTTTTCTCCAAAAACACTGAACCCCCAAAATGATCATTGGAAGCACCCTAGTAAAAGATATTTCCTTGCAGTGGAAATTTCAGCACAACTGAATTTAGAACAAACTGGAAGGGTAAACAATATAGTGCTCAGGACAGCCAACTGGCTTCTATGAAACTTAGCAACAAGTTAGTAATCATGCTAGCGGCATGAATCTGAGGATGGTAATATCATCAGGTCAAAATCTCAGTTTGTCCAGCACTTTGATTAATGACTAAATACCTGCAACACTGACATCCTCATCAGCCTCAGCTGTACGTTGTTTTTTTGTCCTAATTAGCAAATGTTAGCATGCTAACAAGCAAAACTAAGATGGTGAACATGGTAAACATTACACCTGATAAACATCAGGGTGTTAACAGTACAGCCTCACAGAGCCTCTTAGTCTCGTTAACTTCAGACGCACGTATTGTTTTCCCAGATATCAAAGAAACTCATTTCTAGGTCAAGTTTCTTGTACCTTTAAAGTGCATAATGAGACATGATATTATCAGCAGAACAACATTACCTGCAGAACATAATCTCTTCTGTTGATTCATCAGTGGTGGGCAACCATATTCAAACAACATCAACAATGCACAGTGTAATACATACACACATTCAAGTAATATTTTCATTCTGAGGAAGTATCCAAATAAATGATGTAACCTACCCTAACTTCAAATCTGGGGCCAAAACTGGCCTTGGAATGTAACTTAAGCAAAATTATGCTCCCAGTCATCACTTTAATGGCACACAGAAACAATAACAATTACACACTTGAAATTATAACTGGAAAAAAAACTATTGCAAAGCACATTTTTATTGGCCTCTTATGGTAATTTCCGCACTGTGCACTCACAGACAAACAACACGAGGAGTATATTCGGGGGGGAAAACAAGCTCATCACTCATCACAATCTTAGAAATGATTTCCACAACAGAGGCTCGGAGCCTGGGTCTGTTCCCAAAGGGGAGAGAGATACAAACTCTAATGACTGCTGGCAGCAGAAACTAAAGGTGCATTTGCTTTCCCTTTATTATTCCTCGTTGTTGAATAATTAAGACCTATTGTTATTTCTCGGCCACCCACTGTAATGATGGCAATAATTCATATTATGCTGATTAGCACGGTGACAGGGGGGGCGTAATGCATTCCAAATGGCACGAATTTCTCCAGCGTCAGAGGGATTATGTTAATGGTGAACAGAGGCATGTTTCCACAACGAGGTAAATGTATGAGAAAAATGTCTGGATTATCTTTACTCTTATTAGTAAAGGTGCTAACTAGAACCGTAAAGGAGAAGAACCATCTTCCACCCATAACCTCTTGTAAGAGGTTCTACAGAGAACCCTTCTATGGTGTAATGGTTCCACCCACAATCCTCTATGGTGGTTCTCTCCAGAACTTTTTCACCTTCTAAACAACAAGAACTGACCCAGGAAAGTTCTGCTGAAAACTGAAACGTTTTTTTTTGAACCTGTAAAGTACTCAGAGAGTTCTACCTATGACCTTTTTTTATTCCAAGGGTTTAATCTAGAACAAACACAGGGGTTTCTATTAAGAACATTTTTATTTTCCAGTGATTTTATCAAGAACATACTGAGAGGTTTCTACCAAGAACCTTTTTATTTTCCAATGGTTTTATCTAGAATCCACCCAGGGGGTTTTACCCAGAATCTTTTTTATATTTTATAAGGGTTTTATCAAGAACACATTGAGAGGGTTCTACTGACAACCCTTTTATATTCTAAGGGTTTTATCAGGAACCCACCAAGGGGTTCTACGCAGAAATTTTTATGTATTCTAAGGGTTTTATCTTGAACATACTTAGGTGATTCTACAGAGAAAGTTTTTATATTCCAAGAACCCACCAAGAGGATTCTACGGAGAGCTGTTTTATTTGTTTTATCAAACAAATTCTTCATGGATTTCAACAATCCTAGAAGAACTCTTTCATCTACTAACGGTTCTTTGGCTGAAAAGAGTTCTTAATGGAACCCTCAGTCTGGGTAGAACCCTATGATTCTGGGTAGAACCTCAGCCTTACAGGAAGAATCCTTTAGGAACCCTTATTTCTCGTAGTGTATAATAAGGCAGAATTGAGCCAAGGCCATCAAAGCATGTTTGTAATGCACTAATAAGTATTTCTCGGCATCTGTGTAGTAAGCCAATTTGCAAGGTGATTGCTCATCAGCTGCCTCCTCCAAGTGGTTTTGTGTGTGTGTGTGTGTGTGTGTGTGTGTGTGTGGGCTCGAGAGTGTGTGTACGCTGCTATATGTGGTTGCGTTTTTTCATCGTACTCCTCTGTCTGGCACGTGAGCGGCTTCTTGATGGAGGCCTGTGATTACTCCCGAGCTGAGCTGACAGCTCGATGTATCTCAGCCCCGATCAGGTAACTGACTCCATGCCACGGCCGAGACACGCCACTCAAGTCCAAGGCCAGGAAGTTCTTCCCAATTACCCAACGCGCACCTCTCCCTGCCTGTTAGCAGGAGCGGTGACAGGGTTCCATCCTGACCTGACGTTGTGTTTCCTATGTCTCTCTTAACCTTGATGGCAGGGAGATAGTCACACCATGATGGTCTATATGTTTTCTATGCCTTTCTCTTTTCATCTGGGTTTTGAGACTCATGACCAAGGAAGAAAATGTTGGCCTGTCTGTTCATTCATTCTTTCATTAAAACTTTATTAATACTCAAGAGATCATCGAGGGGCAACCTTCATTTACAATGACCTCAGGTCAATTACAGGAAAAAAAGAGAGAGCCTCCGCTAGCCAGTCAAGCTGCAGTTTACATCCATTTCTGTCCAGACTCATATAATATATGTAGAGGACTTTAGAATTTAATCAAAGGTATTCAGTCTTTTTTTTT
>JAJHUR010085296.1:0-28696 GCA_027495735.1 Lutjanus campechanus | reverse complement strand
TCACTTTTCTAGGTTTTGGGAAACAACAGACAAGACTTTTCTTGGTCTTGATAAGCTGCAGAGTTTATTAACTGACACACTGTACATTTACTGCCAGACTGACAACTTACTGCTAAGTTAGGTTTAGATTTAGATTATGACAGTATCCTTCAATAAAGTCAAATAAAACATAATTATCAAGAGGTTTGCAGTAAACTGACATCTCCTGGGAATATTCCATACCGTCACAGCCCTGGTAAACACTGCACTACAACAAACTAAGAGTTGATTAGTGCTTTCCACTTGATGCTCTGCATCTGCATGTAATGTGAGAGAAACACATTCCAAATAGCTGGGCTATGATACAGCTGGACCGAAGAAATTCATTATATATCAATAAGCCTGCAGAAAAATGACAATTACCAATATAAATCACCATGTTACGCGTTATAAATACAGTGCATACACATGACAAACACATTTCAAACAGCAACATTTGCATTTTGGAACATAAAATAGCAAACTTGTGCTTGCAGTGATGCATCATGGGAAATTATGTAAATAAGGGCCGTCTTTCAACATGAGCTGCACATGTGAACGTCACAAGCCAGTATCCTACAGCGCCTCATAATGATTGAAGGATCCATAATAATAAACATCAAGAAAAAAAAAAGAGTGCTGGTATCAGTATAGTATTGGTATCGGCAGATATCCAAATTCAGATATCGGAAAGCGGACTGGTACTGAAAAAAAGTGGAATCACACATTTCTAGTAAAAATCATTGATTCTTTTAAGAGCTTACAGGCATCAAAAGGAGGAGATGCTGAGGTGCTGTTTCCAGTGTTGCAGCAGGAACTTATTGACCCACAATCAATATCATAATCATTTTTTAAGACTAACAGCTGTGGCATGATGAGGAAAGTGTTAGCTGTGATCTAAACATCTAGAATTCTTGAAATTGCCTCCAAATCTGAACATTTGTCGTAGCTCAAGATTCAGCCTTATCAAACAGAGGCTTTACAGACACGTTACAGTCTGCCAAGAGAAAAACGGAAATTATATGAGGAAGTCAAGCAAGCTGAAATCAATTAACATAGTCTTTTTTAAGAAACACAGAATAAGTTCTTCTATCACCTCCAGTTCACCAAACTAGACCTCCAAACCTTCATCATCTGAACTCATCCATGTGTGCGAGGTACCCATTTTAATATGTCATTGCCTAATTGAGATTAAACCACTGTATTTCATGTCACAGGAGATGAATGGAGGACTGTGGGACATTTCTGAAATTAAATGGAACATTTTTCCCCCCTTTGCTCTTACAATATCAGTGCCTGGTCGCGCGCCAGCACACAGGCTTAAATGAGAGAATTTGGCAGGGGCTGGCGGTATTAACGACCCAGGCGGCGTTGTAAGGTTGAAAGCCACGGTGGTCACAAAAGAGATGGCTTCTCTGGTATTTTACTCCACGACAAGAAAACAGTGTGGAGAGGTATTGATGTAACCACTTCACGGGGTTCAGTGTAATTCCCAAAAAAAAGAGAGGATCAGTCCTGTAGGAGGGGAGATGAGATCCGTGGCATTCATGTTTCAAAGCAACTGTCAAAATAAATCTCTGGGATGGATTTTTGGAGGCTTAGGCACACTGTTCACAGTGAGCAGAGACACTGGCCGTGAATTGTTGTTATGACCCCTTGACAACAAGGTAGAATCCCATTGAGCAGCTTGCCACGGAGGGTTACATCCCATTTTTACTGCCCCTTTCACTTCCTTGGAGTGAGTGATGATAAAGCACAGCATGGTGACACTCATCCCTTTATGCAATGAAACAGAGGGCTGATGGATTTTACTAGTTCACGTTAAGTGACATGGATTAGCAGCCAGATAAATCATTGTACTTGATATTAGGCTATAAAGTGCACAGCATTATGAAAAGCACAATGCTCTCATCTACTTATGTGGATTTATTCTGTCTCAGCCTTGCTCACCTCTTTCTCTCCCACACACACATATAAATGCCAATAAGGCAGACACAATCGAGCCAACTTCTTATTTAAATGACGGCGTGCACTTAAAACGACATATTAAGTCTATCAATGATTCCAGGGTAACCTTCCTCTCACAAGAGGGAGCAGCTCCAAGACAAAGTAAAACCTTCAATTCACTGTTACCACCGGACGGTTCAGTCAAGGTTTAAAAAGTAAAAATCAAAATTACATTAAATTAAATTAAAATGGCAATAATCCTGACACGGTCGAGCCAACTTCATATTTAAATGACGGTGAGCACAGTCCAGGACAGTCCAGGACAGTACAGTTCAGTCAACCTTTAAAAATAAAATAAAATTCAATTCAGTTAAAGCAAAATAAAATAAAAACAGTCTCCTCCACCACAGAAGAAGAGAGGGCACAATTAACCGTCAGTGCCAGGGTCAAACTGCGTTGCATTCAAAAAACAAACAGCGAATGATGGACTTGACCGTTAACCGTTAACTCAAATTCACTTCCAAAAGCAGCATCAGTCCGGTAGCGGAGAGCTCCTAAAGCGAACAATTACTGCCCAAAAGCCGAGCAGACGCTCCACACAGCAGTTAAACCCACTATTTCCGTCGTTTTTGGACACCTACCGGTGTTGTTGTCAGTGTCCCGTCGTTACAACTTGTCCTGGACGCTGAGCTCCGTCCATCCGCTCCACGCCGCGCGGATGCCTCCTCTGCTCGGTGGCGTCGTGGAGGGGGGGAGGTGGCAGCCGGCGGAGGAGAGGAGCCGACCAATCAGCGGACGCCTCGCGAGGAGGGGAGGGGATACAGCCAATCAACGGGAGCGGGGAGCGAGGAGGATGCTGCTGCTTTGTTTAACGGAGATTGACTTTCAAGCAATGAAGCGGCCGCTTGTCGAGTGATCTGATGGCATCCGGGCAAAAATAAACCCGCGTCCCAGTTTAACTGCTGCTGGGGAGGTTTCAGGGGAGATATCAATGAAGTCACTTACTCATATCTTTAATTTGATAGAAACGACGCTGTTAAAGGAAAGGTTCACAGTTTTTTTCAATCGCATATTATATTTAAAGGGAAGATTTAGTAGGCTACTTTTCATGAGGCTGTGCAGTCAGTGTTGATGGTAAATATCGTAAATTAAAGCAATAAATTCCTCAGTGCTGCTATATATGACAGATAAAGCAAAATTTTCCCTCTGTAAAGTCGTTGTTCTTCCTGCACCAGTGATGTCACAGTGATGTAGCTGGTGTTAAGGTTCCTATGAAGACAAAATCAATGTTTTTAATCTCACATTTATTACGTTATACATCACCCATGCATCAGTATCTGGCAACAACAATGACACAATGACAAAAAAAGTTATTTTAAAGGGATAGGCTCCAAGCTAAGAACCTAGAGTGAAGATTCAGGCTAAAAACAGTGTAAATAAAAAATTTTCAGTCAACTTGGCATGTCAGGACTTTAGGAGACTTGGATTGAACCAGATTAGCAGTGTGGAGGCATTTTATGTTTTTATTCTGTTTGAAAATTGG
The DNA here is from genome assembly GCA_027495735.1 of Lutjanus campechanus. NCBI lineage: Eukaryota > Metazoa > Chordata > Actinopteri > Lutjaniformes > Lutjanidae > Lutjanus > Lutjanus campechanus. The sequence continues at coordinate 25,188 of JAJHUR010085296.1, read as the reverse complement.
TCACCATTCACTTCAATTTTTTGGGAGATTCTATAATGTAGTTTTCCTGTGTGTTTTGCGGACTGAAACACACTAAACACTAAACCCGACTGCAAAACGGTCACATGACTTCACTACACCACTACTAAGTGACAAGTTTTTGGCATAATGACGTTTAATGTCCGCAACAACTACTGTAGTCTCATTTAGCCACTTGTTAGCAATCAGTTTTTAAAGATGCACAAAATTTTCAAAATTCAGAAATGGGGTATTTACTGACTATCATTAGTCAGACTATCATTTTATGCTGTAGAACAAATCATGAAAATCTAGATCTTATTTCAAGCATCTCACCAAAACCTGTTTTAAAAAACAACCTATGGACTTTGAGACCAGGGAACCAGACGTGCTAATATGCTAACTCATATTGGGTGTCAGGACTCATTCTCGCAGCACTCTATACATCTGTCCACTGGAGTGAACCGCCGTGTTTCTGGGGCTTACTGTTTAGCTTCAACTTTCAGTGATTTAATTAGAGTTCCTGATGAACAGATCATTTTATTGTTGCTAAAGTAGCTAACCGTGACTTTTAGCCGCCATTAGTGGGAAACAGAACCGGGCTCAGCAGCTTCCCAGTGAACATGTTCAGTCACCAGAACGAACACAGCTTCCAAAGACCGGTAATTGGGACGGCATTTGGTCACTATTTTTGGAACTTTTACAAACCAAATGATCACTCGATTAATAGAGAAAATAATCCAGCATGACAGTCATCATTAGTTGCAGTCTCGCACAAAATAATTAAAAATGAGCTCCACCTCAACCAGCTACAACAGTAAAATCCTGCTGTTAAATGAATGCATGACTCATAGTCATCTAATCATATAATACAATAATACAACAGTTACAGAGAACATTTTTCTGCATTGAGTATATTTTCCTGAGGGAAGTGGAATGATATATACAACAAAGGTCTGCAGTCTGATTCAACCCAGGGACATCGCTGTTCATTAGGGATTAGCCAAAAATATCACAGCAAACAGTATTATCACACCATTGCTTCAAACTTTCTTGAAATGCCACTGTTTGAGCTGAATTATAATAGCATTACTTCACACCATGCCTCGGATTCATCAGACCTAACGAGCACTGAACACTGCACTGTGTAATGCAACTTTGTTGGACTCTGCAAAAGGATGAAAATAAAATACAACTGAAAACATTATAAGCACAAGCAGGCTGGGTTGTTAGGAAAGTTGTCAAGGAATTACTTTAAATGCAGCATAGCACCTGTTTGCGTGGGCACTTGCTTGTGGTAAAGTAAAATAAATTAGCTAATAAAGACAGGAGCGCTGCGTCGTGCTCTTGGTGCCCTCTGAAAACGAGAGATTGTCAGTGCTGTTGTTACCGTCAATATGTGTCACCGTGGCACACAGTAAATAAACAAATACTCATGGTCCAATCCATATAAGTTTGGCTCAACTCCACTGAATTAGCATTATATTCCTGTAACTCTCTGACTACTATACATAGCCTAGTTTTAAAAAAAAGATGAATCACAGATATTTGTCTTTTTTATTTCATGTATTCTTCTTCCTGGTGAAAACGTGGTGCCCACATTACCCACAATGAAACTCAACCACCCACAGTTTGGTTAGTGATTTAGGTGTTTTATGCTAGCAGCTGCTGTCACAGCTTCAAGCAGATCATTTAAACCCTCTAGTCTTCAGCCCCAACCAATGCTGACTCAAGTAACACGACTTGAAGCAATTTATCAGACTTCACACAGCTCCAACTGGAACCGCAAATGACTTTGCACAAGTTTCGCACATAATGAGGGACTCTCCAACACCTGGAAATACACTCTGATGTAGAGTCCCCCTGCGAGGCTTGAGATATATTTCCTTTTTAACAATCTGATTACAGCTTTGCTACGTTAATTGGAAGCTAGATGTAAAACACTTACCTTATTATTTTGAGGAAAACTGATTTCAGTGCACCGTTCATTGCGAAGGCAGCGCAGGCACCTGATGACAGGTGGACAAAAACACACCATTTGGCACCATCCCCACTCCATTTTTCCAACATTTACATTGTGCCCAGACTTGTTTCAATTCATTTTTGCAGGTTTCCATGTCAACTTCTATAATGAATAGACTCGTCTGTCACCAGCTATTTTGACAAGCATTATTTGTCACTGTGCGGCGGCAATGACACATTGTACAGATGCGGGTAACATTAATCGCAGACTCTATTAGCTTGTCTTCAAAACTTTCTGCCAGTGTTGTCGCTGCTGATGCCTGCTGACCCCTGACCCTTTCACATCCACATTCTGCCCCTACACTGTCTCTACTACTCATCCATCCATGGCCTAAGAATCCATTTCTACAGTGAACAAGGACATTTGAAAAACTCAACAGCGATGTTTCCTTCCAGGAATCATGCCCTGGCTCATCAAGATAATCCACAGACCTTGTTTCATGTAAGAACTATTGTCTTTCTACTTTCTGCTTATGGATGAGAGATTACAGCTCTGCAGAGGTGGACACCATTAATGTTTACATCTTGCACTTGCCTCTCATCCATGAGCAGATGCACGCATGCAGTCTTTCAAATTTATTTTTGGCACACTGAGCACCATTATATTCAAGAGAAGGCAAACTTATCCACAGCTGATATCTCTAAAACTCTGCAACTCTAACAAAAACAATCTGGATGGATAAACAGCGCTGTTTTGTTGATGTTGGGGTGAACTGTCCCTTTGAGCTTTGGTGATCTGTCTAGCCTGGTTTGCTTATGGATAAATCTGCATTTTCACTGCTAAATTTAACACCATTTTGAGTATCATCAACAGCTGGACACTGGGCGGTTTTATTGTGTTGCCTCTCTGTGTGATGGAATGGGCAGTTGTCTGGGTGTATAATTGCTTGGCAATAGGGGGGGTAAACCGATTAAAAAGTGTACAAAATTGCATCTACTTTGGATTGTCAATGAAAATGTTAGAGGAGGAAAAAAAATAGCCCAATTAAAAAGATGCCAAACAGCATTTGAGGAAAGGATTCTGAATTATTGAACCTGCAAGAGAGCTCGTGCTTCCCCAACTTAAAGGAAGTGTCAGCACAAAGTAGCATGACCCTCCGTGAATTTGTAACGCCATCACTTTTCTGACACTAAAGCACAGTTTTCTGCTGGTGTAATTAACATTGCAGTGTATTCTCTTCCCAGCCAATTACCCCACATGTGCAGGCTGCAACTGAGAAAGGGGGGGGAAAAAACTGTCAGAGGTGACAAAAGCGACCTAATGGAAAAATCTGTAACTCCTACAACAGGCCTGCTCTATCAGTGAAAATCAATACGCCTTTCGCCGAAGAGATCTCAAGCTGGACTGTGTTATCTAGGTAGGCCATAGATCAAACTAGCCAGCCGCACAAAGGGGATACAGCTAAGTATCATTACTGCTCCTGCGTGTCTGTGCACTCGCTGATTAAAAAGTCATGTATTGTTCAGTTCATGAAGCTTTATTTTCAACCAGAAGACATAATAGAAATGAAAAGGGGGAAAACCTCTTTATTCAGACACAAAAGAAAGCAGGCAGCCATTCAAAGAAAAACACTGTTTGTAATTAAAAGTATATATTGCAGATTTTTAAAATATAGCCCTTTTTATCAGTCAGATATTCATACCAAGTAACATACAAGAACTAATGGTAACACTTTATATTAAGGTGTCTGTAATAAGCCTTAATTAATAGGTAACAGGGCCTTTATAAGAAGCTTATCAACATTAATATATCAATAAGACAATACGTGTTAATAATCACATAATTAATATGTTCACTGTAAGATCATAAGGCATTTATAAACACTTATAAGAAACGTGTTAACAGCTAATTGACTGCTTAAAAATGTTAATAAAAGCCTTATATTAGCATAACAAACATTTATTGAGTTTAGCTGACTGTTGTTGCGTTATTTAGATTTCTACATACTTTATTATGCATAGAATATTTGGATGGAATCTCGTTGTAATGACCAACAATTTGATTAGTAACTGTACAGTAATTTAATTACATATGATTACAATTAGCCTACATTTACTTACATGTAAGCTGTTAGTCTCCAGCACTGTTATTATTCTCTTAGACATTAGTATGAAATTTTGCTATAATGACCGTATGAATTCCTGAGTTATGGTCAAAATGTGTTGTTTGAGGTCACAGTGACCTTTGACAACCAAAATCTGAGCAGTTCATCTTTGAGTCCAAGTGGACAGCTGTGCCAAATTTGAAGAAATTCCCTCTAAGCCTTTCTGAGATATCGTGTTCAAGAGATTAGGAAGCGTGTGAGGTTACAGTGACCTTCAACCACGAGGATCTACTCATTTCGTTCTTGAGTCCGACTGGTCATTTGTGTGAAGTCTGAAGGAATTACCTCGAGGCGCTCTCAAGGTATCACGATCACGAGAACGAAGAATGGGACGACCCAAAAACATAACGCCTCTGGCCATGGCTGTAGCTGGTTTGGAGCAGGGTTTTTCAAAAGCTGTGAATCACAGACATCCTTCAACATACAACTATGAACAACTACTATGTGCACAAAAAAAGAAGGATTGCATGATAGTTTACGCCTGGCCGAGATAACAATTATAAGACCCTCATATGGCTTTTTATTAACATTCTTTAGCAGTCTGTTTAGTTTATTTTATACAAGTGCTGAATAAATTTTTATTATCTAACCATAAATGTGTTTATTATGCTATTATAGTCAGATATATAGTCTTATTAACACATATTAATGTTAATAAGTGTCTTATTACCTATTAAGTCCTTGATATAACGTATTACTGAAAAAAACATCCATTTCTCTGCACACCAGGTGCATTAAATCAGCATCAAACAAAGCTAGATATTGAATAAAAGAGCAGAAGTATCGTTTTAAAACTCAGTACAAAAACCCTAGATTAAATCAGAGCAGTTCATCTCTCCATGGACATAAATGTGAAATTAACATGTGGTCACTGCTGCCTGTTTGTTAGCTGAATAATGGGCCTGAATTCAAGAGTTGTCGCTGTCATCGTCGTCGTAGAATCTGTTCCTCTTGATCTGCTCCTCCACTGTCAGGGCGTCATCATCGCTCGCCCACAGAGAAGAAGAGGTGCCGTCCCTGCCCCTGTCACCGCTCTCATCCTTCCCCGCTTTATCTGCGCCTTCTTCTCTCGCCTCCGTCCCGAAATCCAAAAGGTCATCCAGCGCCGACACCAGAGGCGTCTCCCCGGCAGATTGGCTGAAGATGTCGGATTTGAAATCAGATAGCAGGCTGGAGCTGCTGGTACTCAGGCCGGCGAAAATGTCCTCGAGGAAGCTTGATGTGCTAATCTTTGGCTCGGTGGCCTCGTTTTTGAAAGCGAACGCTCCCTCGGCTGTCTCTGTAAAGAAATCTGTGTCTGAATAGCAGTCTGTGGCTTCAGTGCATTTGGCACCCGCTGGCACAAAAGCATCCTCCCTCTGTGCCAATTGCAGCACTTCACTTGGCATCCATTTTGATTCTTCGCAGTGATCAGCTTGGAAGAAATCTGTTGCTCTGGTTGTTTCTGTCAGAAAGAGAGACTGATTTCTCTCAGTGAGGCCTTGAAACAGGATTTCATTGTCGAGCAGTGCCTGGCCATTATTGTTATTATTGTTGGAGTTAGCATTCAGCGCCTGTCCTGTCGCCTCCTCATCTATTAACGTGACCTTTACCGCCTCCCCATTCTTCACGCCGTCATTATTTCCTTTATCTATCTCCTCCTGGCTCCCACTTTCTATCTGCCCGTCATGTCCATTTACTTTCACTTCCTCCACCCTTTCTACACTTTTCTCCTCATTCTCGCTCTGTACTTTCATGCTTTCCACAGCTCCGCCATCACCATCATTCCCCTCGCTCTGTTCTTTCTCCTCCACTCCGGGGTGCACTTCAGAGTCCATTTCAGGACCCACTTGTGCCGCAGCCTCAGAGCCACTGTTTGACTCTTTAGTTTCTTGAGTGTGTGGCTCCTCAGCGGCTGCTGCAGGGGAGGCCGGAGCCTCAGACTCTGCCGGAGTCTCTTCAGGCTTTCTCACATTCTCTGTTAAACAGGCACTCTCTTCTTCCTGCACCCTGTCATTTTCCCCGGGCCCATTTTGTACTCTAGCCGCGGGAATATCAGTCTCTTTTAATGAAGGCTTCACAGGCTGATTTAGGTGTTCATTTTCCTGAGCTGAGCCCTCCTTCGGGGGCCACGATGGCTTAACCAGCTTCAACTCCTCCTCGATAGTGAAGGATTTCTTTGGAGAATCGGCTTGAGGAGGCCACACTACGGAAATCTTACTTGAGAGCTTTTTGTTTTCATTCGCTGATTTGTTTATGTCGTTATCCTGAGGAACTAATGTGCTCGGAGCGGTGGCATATCTGGAATCCGTGACTTTCTTTCTCTCAGGCGATGGTGATTTGACTTTTGTCTTTTCATCTGAATTCTTATTATTCCATAGTTCTTTGTGTGGTTTCTGTCCAAATCCCTCATCATAATTTCCTTTGGATTTGAACAGTTGCTTGTAGTGTGGCGTGCAGTACATTCGTCCATGGAGAGAGGCATAGTTGCCAAGACTGTATAAAAAAAAAGAAAGAAAACAAGAGGTTAAAGTAGTGCAAAGAAAAACAAACCACAAGAATGTTTTTGTGAGATTCTGTGAATCAGCTTCACCTTAGTTTGCCTCTGCAGTGTTCACAGCGAAAACAGCTTTTATGGAAGTTTTGTTTGTCTGCAATCAGCGATTCCATGGGGTACACCCTCTTCCGACACACCCTGCACAGTTCTGACTCTGGAACTCGAATTTTCTGCAAGAAAATCGACATAATGCTTTAGTTCACGGATTTGCAATTTCCTTTCAATTTCTGAAGAAATTTCCTGTAAAGAACCACATCATTTGGTACAAAAAAAAAAAGAGTTGCCACATTTCCAATTAATTAATTCAAATTAATTGCTCATCTAACCTGGAGCAGTGTTTTCCTAACTTTTGTGGCTTTATGAGCTCTTCCTCTTGGGTCTCTGTAAATACAGTCCTCCTCTACATGAAAAGTGCCCTGAGATAACTTCTGTTTTGGTACTATATAAATAAAACTGAACTGCACAAGTTATGATCTTAGGGTGCTTTCCATTACGCTGATTTATGCCTCCTCTCTCCTCCCTCGACCTGGAAAGCGTTTCCCCTCCGCAATCATGACGGATCTTCCAGTTCCTTAAATGCACCTTGAGAAGAAGAGGAGTGAGGAGAGAGGAGGCTCCTGGAGGATCTCAGTGCGAGGACACACTGGTGTGAGGCCATACTGTAGGTTATTCTATCTTGTGAAGCATGGGTGAAATATGGTCTCAATTTTAAAAACAATTAAAATGCAAAAAAAAAGCTTTTTGTTTTAATCAACGCATTTTGCATTTAACATCTTTTTTCATTCAGTTTTACTCTCCTCTCTCTCTGCTTAAACGTTTTTTAAGAAAAAATAATAATATAATAATAAGTGTCTCTGTGCTTAACAACAAACAGAAGTGATGAATGGGCTCATTAGCCGACTAATAAAATGATCTTCTGATAAACAGTGTAAACACCCACAAACTTAGACTGTTAGCAGGTTATTTAAATACAATCACAACGATTTAATGACTTTTTATCAAACTCATAAAAGATCAAATGCCTGGCTTTAGGTCATTAGGTTGCCAATTGAATAGACCTGCTGAAGGGTATGTGCAAAATAAAAGTGCCTTTATTTACATGGCAACATGTATTTAAAATGCCCGACTCATTGCAGCCAGTCTTCATCAGGGTTGTTGTCAGCAGTAGCTTACACACCTGTATTCTTTTACACTAATGAGTTGAGTGGAGGGATGGTTCTCTATTATCGTGCAAGCCTCTTGGTCAAAAAAAGGGGGAGATACATCATCAAATAAAAGGGAGACAAAAGAAATTGAAGGAGAGAGATTGATGATGAGAGCGGAGGAAAAATTCTGGCCAAACCCAATTTCTTTTTTGAGACCATATTTCACCCTTAATGTGATGGAATAAGCACCTGAAGTATCCAAAGAGCACCGGTGTGTCATCACCACAAAGACGAAGCAATGCTTCTACTCCGTTCATTATTTCTAGTAAGAGGAAGATTGGTTGCTTTGAGTCTAAACATGCAAAATCTTATATTAAACTTTTTTTTTATGTAAGCTACTGCAAATTGCAATTCAACATAGAGTGATAAAGTTTCAAATAATAAATGAGTAATGAGTTAATATCTACTTGGGTTTAAAGAGAGCGATTCCTATTCTATCTATAATTACTATCAAATTAAATGGCTCTTTCCAGGAAACTTTCTAGGAAATTGTTAGATGATTAGGAGATTACCATAAAGGACAAAACAAACTTTAATTTAACTGTGTTATAAGTGACAGCAAACAAAATAAAAGTGCAATGACAACACAGTATGGATCCTTTTAGGTGTTAGAAAAACGTACTTTAGCAAAATGCACCACACTGTAATTAGTATCATCATTAGAGTTGCAATTAATTATCTAAAATGACTTGTTTTTGAAGGATTAAGAGTGATTATCATATTTCCTGCAAAACCTTTGCAGTTTAATTAAATCACTTTTTAAAAGTGACTTTATTTTCTCTTCATGAACACAGAATGAAAGGTGAAACCTTATCTTCAGCTGAAGAACAAAAACAAATTTAAAGCGTTGTTTTATTCTTCTCGCTGAAGACATTTCGAACCGTTCTCTGCTGTCTCACAGTGAAAACAGCATCACACGCACCCAGAGATATTAGTTCAATATGTTCACGTCATTGCCGGCTTCACACATCAGAGGTATGAATAAACAGGACTAAGTGTAACCTGTGAATATTAAAATGTGTGAAACTGACAGCACGTAAACTGAAAGCTGCTCTGAGCTTTAGTTTCAAATCAAAGAAAAACACATCAAAGGGAACCACGTGACATAAATAACAGTGTCAAACCAATGTTAATGCCTCTTTTCTTTCCACACAATGCAGGAAACTTCGAGCATGTTAAACACACCGTCACGCCTGTTTAGTTTCCTCATGCTGCACAGCCCGGTTTACCCATCATGACGGTCTCCTGCTGGTGTGTTACAATCTGCGAGGTCCTCTGCTCTGTGACACTGAAGCCCAGGTTCTGGAAAACTCCCTGACTTTCAGCCCACGACTGCTGGAAGTTCCTCAGCAGCTCTTCAGTGGAGGCCTCGGGGGGCACGGCAACCGTTGGGACGCTGCCTCTCACCACGTCTGCGTAGGATGGAGGGCTGCCACGGGTCAGGGAGCTCCCAGAGTGCATCTCACTCCTCGACTGCCTTGTCATGTTCCCAAAGTCGTCAACGGAGCAGAATTGCTCAGTGACTGCTGTCATTTCGGAGCGACCCACCGGCTCAGAGTAGGCTGACTCAGATTCTCTTCTTTCAATTTGTTCTCGGAGTTCCCGGGCTGCTTGAGAACTGTGCTCACCTGTCTCAAACACGTCCTTTATCGCTTTGACGTTTAATGTTGGGATCTCTTCAGTTCTTGGAGTGTGTGGCTCAACCTCTACTTCCTCCGTATCACTCTCCAGCCTCTCTGTGATCAAAATTGGGTCTTTTCTGGCGTAGACTTTTGGTTTAGGGGATTCAAATCTGTTCACCAGCTTGGACAGGTCAACTCTCGGGAGATCCTCTTTCAGGAGGTCAATAGTGATGGTCTCTGTGCCTTCCTCGGCGTCAGGTCCCAAACGTTCAGGGATATCGATGGGATCCTTCCGAATGTACGTCCGGCTCACCTCAGCCTTCTGCGCCTCCTCAAAGAACGACTTTTTATCCCTCACGGTCATCATGGAGTCCACCATTTCCGCGACATCCACCGATCCGTGCTCACTTCTTTCTATGGGAGTCTCCCTGTCACCAAACGGGGATGACTGTTCCCTTTCAGCCGCAAAATACTCCGGCATTGGCATGGGAGGCGGAGGAGTCATGCCGCTTCGAGACAGCTTTGAGGTTGTATCCTTCAGTTTCATCAGTTTCTCTGAGCGGCTCAGGGTGGGAGACGGCGTGGCCCTGAATGTTGGCGTGTATGTCTTGCGGGGAGGAGGCGGTGGAGTCCCGACTGATTTGTAGGGCGGAGGAGATGGAGTCACTCTGAGCGGCGACTCTATTCTCCTCGATTCGATGCTGATAAACGTCGGCGATGGAGTGCGGATGCTCGCTAATGGCGAGGACACTCTCTGCTCCACCGCCTCCGTTAGCTCCTGATGCACTTTTGGCTTCTTCTCCACCACCTTCTTTTCAGTTTTGGATGATCCAATGCTAATCTTTGATATCTTTGTGGTTGCTCCGCTAAAAACCTTCTTGTCTGGTTTTGGAGGCACCAGCGGAGGTGCCGGTGGAGGCGCGGGCAGTTCTTCCTTTTCCTTCTCCTGCTTTTCCATGGCCGTCGACTTCTCACCAAAAAATGTGAGCTTCGCCTGAACAGTATTTCTCACATAAACCATCATCTCCTTCAGCTTTTTCTTGCTTTGCTGTTTAGTAATTTCACTCAAATTCTTCTTCTCATCTGAGCCCATCACCCAGTCAGGGAATTCGCTTATAATCATCCTGACAGCGTTGGAGTCTATTTTGCTTGGCGTGCCCTCCAGCTCTTTTATTTGAGTAAGCAGCTTTTGCATTACATCACATTTCTCTAAATCTGTGATTTCTTCTAAATTAGCCTCCTCTTTACGGGCCATCTTCCCCATTCCTTTCACAGAAACATCCTTAGGCTCACCTTTGGACTTGGCTGCCTTTATCTGCACTTTATTTGTTTCTGCTGCCTGTTGCTTTACGTGCTGTGTTTGCATCTGAACAGCCTCTTGCTTCACCACACTCTCAGTCACAACCACCTCCTCGTGCCTCTGAATGTGTTCTGTCTTCATGCTCTGCTGACTGTGTGAGACAGACACATGGCCTTGTCCTTGATGGCTTGCTGCAGATGTTATTTTAGCCATCTTAGGCATTAAAACAGTAACCGATGGTGACAGCTTTATTTCATTCTCACTCTTTTGCACCTGCTTTCCTTTTTTCATCTGAATCTCCACCTCACTTCCCTTTAAAGGTAAGGTCATCTGACTTTTCTTCTCCTTTACTTTCATTTCTGTTTTCATCTCTGTTCTAGCTGATGTCACCTGGTTGCTGTCCTGGCTCACCTTTGTTTCACTTTTCTGTGACACGTTACATTTCTCTTGCTGTGAATGCATTTCACTTTTCATTGACTCCTTTTGTCCCACACTGTCACATTTATCCTCTTTCTTCTCCACTGGCATCTTAAAGGTTTTCACCTTGAAACTTGGAGTTACCTTTGGAATTTTAGTGGGTTGAGAGGGATTCATTTTCCCCTCCTGTGTCACAGGCACATTAATATTCTTTACATCTTCGGCTTTCAATGTGACCGCAGTCTGACTTTGAAGATTTACATTTTCTTGGACAGCACTCTGTGTGGCAGTGATAGACTTGGCGCTGGATTTCTTAATAAACTGCTGCTGCTCCGTGACTGAAGAAGAAGTGACCACGTTCGAGCATGACTGGGTGTCAATATTTGAGGCCTGAGAAACAGAAACAGCCTGATTCTTTGGCGCAGTTTGACTCTTTTTAACATCAGTTGAAGCAAGTGATTTTTCTGAGTGCTCGCTGGCAACATGCTTTTTATCAAAGGCCACATTTGAGGATCCAGAGGCTGATTTCTTATTAACCACTGAGATCACAGGCTTGCTCAAAGGGATCTGGGAAGGGGTTTTCTTGGCAGGTGACTCCTGTGCTGATATTTCGACTTTGGAAATGGTCTTAGCCTCTTCGCTCTTTGCTTTTGTTGCTTCTGTGGCTACTTCTTTTTCAGAAATTTCAGCACTGGCAGCAGAGGAGATTGTATTAACTGGTGGAGACGTGGGAGTTGTGACATTACTCCTGTCCCTTTCCTCTTTCTCCATCCTTTGTTGGCGAAATCTTTCCTCTGCAAGCATGAGAGGGGTTTTAAATTTGCGAGCATAAGGCCTTGGCTTTGGTGCCGGAGTGGGTTCAGGAGGTGGAGGCAGTTTAAGCGGAGGGACGAACACTTTTTTAGGAGGCTGCGGGCTTTCTCTTTGCATTGGTTTCACAGCTGGAATGCTTGGTATCTTTGTTTCAGTTGTTCTTGACTCAGACTGAATCTGTTTGCTTGTTTCAATCTGCTGGGTTGTTTCCTTTTTCACTTCATGAACTTTTGCTTCTTCTTTACGCTCTGCCGACACAGTTTGTTTTTGATCAGCAGGGAGCTGAGGTGGAGGTGGTGGAGGCGGTGGAGGAGTTGGCTGCTTTTTCTGCCATTTTGGTTTAACTTGTATGGGCTGCTTCGGTGCTTCTGGCTGCTTGGGAACTTTGAATAAAGGCCTGCTGGCGGGTTTCACCAGTTTCGCAGGGGGAGGCTGAGGCATTGCGTTGAGTTCTTGCTGAGAGGGAGGCGGTGGGAGAAAATCTTGTCCTGCCACAGAGGGCGGAGGTGGAGGAGGTGGAGGAGGAGGGAAGAATTCTGGCTCGGGCTCCATGGGAGGTGGAGGTGGCGGAGGTGGCAGGTCGCTGTCCTGCCTCATGATGGAGGAAGGAGCCCGGAATGATGCTGGGCTCTCCAGCACTGGTGATGGCGGCGGAGGGAGGGAGAGCTCAGACTCTGAGGGTGGAGGCGGCGAGGAAGGAGGAGGGGGGAAGTGAATCTCCGGCTTCGCCTTTTTAATCACACCTTTCGCCTTCATGTCAAGGTTACGGTAATCACTCTTCATATTTTTGACATTCTGCTTTTGCGTGATTGCCTTATTCTCTGTTTGCTTTTGAGATGTTGACATTTGCTCCGACACGGTCACGTTTTGCTTATGTGTGACAGTTTTCTCCGACACCGTCGTCTGCACCTGTTTGATTGTCTTTGTCTCACATATTTGCTTGTTAGAAACATTCGTCTGTGATGTGTTTTGCACCTCTTTCATCACACTCACATCAGCTGTTTTCTTCTCGGTTTGATCATTACCAGTCATTTGTTTATTCTTTATCATAACAGGCTTGGGAGCTTGTATTTTCTGTGCGGGCAGCGCTTTCTGTTTCTGTTCTTTTATTATGCTCTTCTGCTGAGAGGCCCCAGTAGTATTGTCTGTTTTGGCTACAGTAACAGAGTGGTCCTCTTGGGTTATTACCTGTGTTTTCACCGATTTGCTTTCGTTGTGCTTGTGTGTGTGCTTCTGTGACTCACCGCTCTGAGAAAGGTTTTTCACAGCGGGGGCTGGATTGACTGAAACACTCTCACTCTTAGATTCATGTAAGCATTCATGCTCCACTTGCTTTGCACTTAATGGATTTTTCACGGGCACTTTTGCATTCTTGGAGGAATACATACGTTTCGGCTTTGAGTACTGTTTTTTTTGCATTAGGCACTTTATTGCTCCTTGAACGTCGCCTTTTACCACCTCTTCTTTTTCCACCTGTGTTGTCTCCTGCTCTTCATAAAGAGATTTTATAGATGTTTTCACATCTCCTTCAATGCTCCCCCTGCGCTGTACTCTTTGAGAAGTTGTTGGCTCCAGCAAGAGCTGGATAGTGCCTTTAACATCCCCTTGTTCACTCACTTGATGCTGGAAAATCTTTTTCTCACTCGATGCCTCGTGTAAACTTTGCATGGCAGTGTGGATGTCTCCTTTGACGATCTCCTCTTTTTCAATCTCTTTTACCGCTTGCTTTGCTTCCTCCAGGGACTTCAGGGTTCCTTTGATATCACCTGGCACTAAATCCTCAACAGTTCCCTCCGTACTGGTGGTCGCAGATTTCTCCAGTGACTCGAGAGCACCTCTGATGTCTCCCCTGACAATTTCGGGCTTTTCCATTTCTCTGGCTTGACGCTGGGCCTCCTCCAGAGACTTCAAAGTATTGGGTATGTCTCCTTTGACAACCTCCTCTTTCTCTATTACCACTTTCTGATTGATGGCTTGTGTTAGTGAGTCCAGGGCAGCGCTAAGGTCACCTTTAACAATGTCCTTTTTCTCCAGGTTTCTGTAGGTGGCTTTAGGCTCCGTCATAAAGACTTTAACAGTGCTGTCCACGTCACCAGGAACTATATCGTCCTCTGCCACCGTGCGACCTATTTGCTGCTGGTTCTTCCGCAACAAGATTTTGGTCTCCTCAATGTCACCACCAATGATATGCTCTTTTTCCACCTTTTCCTGAGCTTCATCTGGTTCATACTGGAGCTGCTTCAGGTAATCCAAGGCTCCCGACTCAATGCATGTGGAGTAAAAGCTGACATTACCCCTCTCCATGTCTCCGATTTTTATCTTTTTAGCGTCTTCTTCTCCTGAGTTGGACAGAAGACGGTGAAGGGTTTTGCTGACATTACCTTGAATGATATCCTCTTTCTCCATGCTGGCCCTTTCCCCTTTATTCAAGAGGGAGTAGATAGTCATCCTCACGTCTCCTTTCTCATCCTCTTGAATGAGAATGCCACGCTTGGACGAGCCCTCGTTCTTGAGGAGACTGTTTATGGCCTCTTGAATGTCACCGCGGATAATTTCCTCTTTCTCAACATTGATTCCTCTTTCCTGGTTGAATAGCTGCTTCACCGTGGTGTTGATGTTGCCCCGCTCCTCCTTGTCAATAGTTATCCCCCTCTCAGTGGTCTCCCTGCGGTTCAGGAGGTCCATCATTATGTTGCTCAGATCACCTCTGATGACCTCCTCTTTTTGAATCTGTGGAGCCTCCTGGTTCATGAGTTTATATTTTGCCATGCGGACATCGCCAATCTCATCTGCCTCGATGAGAATACCCTGAGAGTCCACCATTTTCTGAGTGTAAAGCTCCTCAAGTGTCTCTTTGATGCTTTTGCCTATTATTTCTGTCTTTTCCATTCTGCTGTCATTGAAATCATGGAAAGGGGTGGTTTCAAACCGCCATGTTGTTGTCTTCACATCGGCCTGTGGGATTTCCTCTTTTGTGACAACAAGCTCTGTGCCATCAGTCTCTTTGATACTGTCAAGGGGCTGCTTCTCAAAGAGCCAGACAGACTGTTTGACATCGCCTTTCATTACTTCCTCTTTTGTCACCCTCTCCATGCCATCATACTCTGCGCCTTCGCCGCGGATCTCATCAATTGTGCGAGTTTCAAACATCCACGTGGCAGATCTGACATCCCCTTTTTGGATTTCGCTCACGCTAACAGTTCTGATGTACTTTTGAGACATCTCATCAGTCTCAAATCGCTGCTTGTTTGTCTTTACATCACCGCCTTGAATATCTGCGACTGTTTTCGACCTGACTTTTATTTCCTCTGTAATTTCATCCAGAGGTTGTGTTTCAAACCTCCACCTCGCAGAGCTAACGTCTCCTTTGTTGGTGCCTTCCTCAGTCACAGCTTTAATTACATAGACCTCCTCTGAATCTCTAATTGAATCCAGCGGCTTTGTCTCGAACAACCATCGGGCCCCCACCACGTCTCCTTTCATAATTTCTTCCTTAGTAACTGTAGTTACTTCATGGTAATGGCCCTCTTTGTCACGGATGGCATACAGAGGCTGACTTTCAAACATCATGGTATAATTTTTCACATCTCCCTTCTCTATTTCATCTCTAGAGATACAAGTGAGTTTAGAAATATCAGTCTCAGTTGACTCATCTTTAATTTGATCCAGAGAGTAGGTCTCAAAAATGAAGCGGCCTTTGTCAACATCACCTCCCTTAACATCGGTCACAGTAGTGTGAATATCCCTCGCCTCATCACGGATGGCATCAATTGGCTGATTCTCAAACATCCATGTGCAGTTGACCACGTTTCCCCTCTGGATGTCCTCGGCCTGCTGCGTCTTCAGCCTCTGCATCGTCTCCTCAGAGGTGGAGCTCATTATGTCAGAGGAGCGATTCTCGAAGATGTACTTCATTCTGGAAACATCGCCTGACTGGATGTCGATTTCTGTAACTCTCCTGAAAGAGCTGCTGTCCTCCTGTCCTGTGAGGTTTTCGAGGTTCTCGGTTTCGAAGAGGAAGCGGGCCAACCGCACGTCTTTTCCTTGGATGTCCTCTTGGTTTACAGTGCAGGTTTTTAGGATGGTCTCAGACTCAGTCTCTGTATGATCGCGTATGTTGTCGAGCGTTTGCGTCTCAAAGAGCCAAGTGCACGTTTTGACGTCACCTTTTTGCACTTCCTGGACATCTGTCTCGCTCTTTTCCCCCTTTTCATACAGGACATCCATTGGTTGAGTCTCAAACAGCCACCTGCAAGTCTTAACATCCCCTTTCTCAATTTCAATATCCTCTTTAGTTTTATGTTCTTCGTCCTCAGAAAAAGATTTAATGGCATCAAGCTGTTGAGTTTCAAACAACCACTTGGCTGTTTTGACATCCCCTGACTCGATTTCCTGTTTGGATATACCTTTAATGAGCTGGAACTTATTGATGCTTTCATCAAACTCATCAATAGGACGTGTTTCAAACATCCATCTGCAGCTGCGGACGTCTCCCTTCACAATCTCCTCACGCCTGACAGTCTTCACCTCATGATAATGGCCAGAGCTGTCTTGCATAGCATACATTGGAGTCGATTCAAAGAGAAATCTGTTGGACTTGACGGATCCACTTGTGACACCTTCAACTTGAATTTTCTGTGTTCCTTCACACTTGCTTAAATCCATACTTTCAAACCGTTCTTTATAGTTTGTCACGTCTCCTTTGTCAAGAGCTTCAACATTCACAGTTCTTGTAATCTCCTTCTTCTCCTCCCTTATATTCTCCAGAGGCTGGCTTTCAAATACCCACTTTTGATGCCTCACGTCACCCTTTTCTTCTTCAGACGCAACCATTTTCTGAAGTTTTCCCACTTCGAGCAGTTCTTTCAGATTTTCCATGGGTACTGTTTCAAACAGATGTTTTGCTGATCGGACATCACCTCCCATAATCTCCTCTGAAGGCAGAGGTCTCGCATTGCTGTTGTCTTTCAGAGTATCCATAGGCTGAGTCTCAAAAACCAGACAGTGCCTCCTCACATCAGCACCGATTATTTCTTCCTTTTGCTTCCTGGAACTCTCCCACTCCTCGTCATTAATGGTGTCAAGAGTCTTTGTCTCAAAAAGCCACCTGCCTTTGTTCACGCCACATTCAACGTTGTCCTCCATGGAAATACGACATATGAGCTTCACCTTTGCAGGGTCTTTGTTGATCATATCCAGAGGCTGGGTCTCAAACATCCAGCGTGAAGTCTTGACGTCTCCTTTCTCAGTCTCCTCCCTGCGAATGGTGGTGATCTCCAACATCTCTCCAGAATCCCCCCTGATGACGCACATGGGCTGGGTCTCAAACATACGAGTGGTCGTCTTCACGTCCCCTTTGATTTCTTCCAGCTCAGACTTCAGGTTCAGGAAGTGGCTCTCCTCAATGGTTTCGATTTTACCCAGGGAGTCCAGATGCTGGGTCTCAAAGAGATATCTTGCGGTTTTCACATCACCGCCGGCGATGTCTTTGATGGTGACGACCTCTGTCTCCTGCTCATCTTCTTGGTAGATCTTATTCAGGTAATCAAGCGGCTGCGTCTCAAAAAGCCATGTCGCAGTGCGGACGTCTCCTCTCGCCAGATCGGCTGATTTTTGTGACTGTTCATTTGCATCAGGAATCTCTGTCCCCAAAGCGTCCATGGGCTGCGTCTCAAACATCCAAGCTGTGTATCTGACATCCTTGCCAGCAATTATTTCCTGCTGGGCGATATTCCTCGCCTCGTTCTCATCCGGGGTTTCATCTTTGATCGTATCCAGTGGCTTGTTTTCGAACATCCAGCGCACGGACTGCACTTCGCCTCGAAGGATCTCTTCCCATTCCACAGACTCTCTGTCAGGGCTTGAACACCCACTGTTACCCTCATTTTCAAACATATAGCAGGCCTGCTGGACCTCTCCTACCACTTCCTCACTTTCCAGGGCCTTCTTTTCTGCTTCACTGAGCTGACTCAAGAAATCCTCCTCCAGGTTCTTTCGGACCTCTGGGTGAATGTGCTTATAGAGGCGCTTTAGTTCAGCCATACTCTTGTTTTTAAAGTACTGCTCCTTATTCACACTCTGCTTAGCTTCAGAGGCTGACTCCTGATGCTGGGAGAAGGTGTACTCCGGGGTTTCCTGCAGCAGGTTTGATGGCGGGGGAGGGAAATGATCTGTCATCTCATAAGCCACTGATGAGGCAGCTTTAGCAACTGATGAGCCAGTGGTGGTCTTTACGGTGGAGGAGGAGGTGTCATAGCTTGTTTTGGAGGATTGGTTTACTGGCGTCCACTGAAACTGGTTGAAGTCCACATCAACCTGTGGTTTTTAAGTGGTTTTAGTTAAGGAGAAAGAGACTGTGAGGCTTCAACTTTGAACCTAAAATAACAGTTATTATAAATGCTATTTCCAGTGGTGGAAAAAGTATTCGGATCCTTTAAAAGTATTAAAACCATTCCACTACAAGTAAAAGTCCTGCATTTAACACTAGAACCGCCAGGGGTTGCTGTACACCTAAAATAGCCAACAGGTAAAATTTACTTGTTAGAATGGATTGATTTTCAATGTACAAACAGATGGTGATTTGTTCATTTTGAACTGGCGGGATGACCCACTGGGAACAACCCCGTGACCCACACCACCAGCATTTTAAAAAGCTTATTTTTAAAATACACTGTAGTTTTGATGGTATAAACTGTACCTTGAATTATTTAACTCTCTCAGCTGAGCACGGTACAGCCAGTGCAGGTTAATTCCCTCACATTACTTCACTACCAAGTTACACCAAACACCTATAGTTAAAACTATTTGTAGTCATGTCTCCTCTAAAATATTTTGTTACAAAGGTGGCTTGGTCGTAGGCTGTATTTTCAGCAGAGAAAAACTACCTGTGAGGACCACCTATCTCTAAAAGTCCATTTTTCATGGTGTCAGAAAAGCAGCTCTGTTTTCTGCTTTGTGACCATGCATTTTCCAGCTAATCCAGGAGTTTTTAATAGTTTATTTAGCTTACATGTTGAATACCAATACATGGCGTTCACCGGACAGGAACGAGATTAAAAATTTAAATCTAAAAAGTAATTCGTAATTAAAGCTGTCAGGCAAATGCAGTGAAGTTAAAAGTACAATGTTTGCCTTTTACATGTAGTGGACTAGAAGTATAAAGTTGCATAACATTGAAACGATGTACTTCCACCACTGGTTATTTCTATGATTTGTGCAGCTGAGTCAATTTTATTTTGCAAAGCTGGAAGGAAAAGCATCAAAAACAAACCTAATTTGGATGTAAATGCACCAACACAAAATCATCTCGAGCCTGTCAAGCTTGGACATTTTCAGTAATGCACGTTCCTAATTACTGCCTTGATTGAAATATTCATAGAAGATCACTTTAACTGCTGACAGTAATGTGAGTTTTTGTTTTAGTCTGGGTTTTTTTTAATACCAAGGGGGAAAAAAAGTTTAAGACTTTGTCCATGTAATGACATGATGTATTTTATCCAATCCAATTTATTCTCCATCAGCTCATGGCATGCGCAATTTCCTTTTGATGATTTCATGATGTGGCCTCATCTTCATACTGATACCTCATATAAACACCCAAACTAAAATCTATTTAGATAAACAGGCAGCATCATTACCTTAATTTCCTTGGCTGGTGCAGCTTCCTCAATCGTTTTTTCATACTGCTGCTTCAAAGCCTGAGTGGAAACCTTTGGTAGGTCCTCTCCTCCAATGAGCATAACTGAATTAGACACAAGAAGAAGGCTGCCTCATTAAGTCATTCGCACTGAGGGAGCTCAGGGGGATTGGAAAGAGAAATAAATCATTTCATTAAAAACCTGAGTAGTTTTCATTTTCTGAAACCATGCAGCGGTGATTGCCCAATTTCCACTTTCCAATATTTTACCTTCCTGACTTTGCCCTGATTAGATTTGCTGCTATGCACTGAATAGAAAATCATCTGCAGTCATTTTCGTAGCTCATCCCTTATTCAGCAGTAGTCGGAACAATCATTAATATACAGGACACAAGCAGTGCTGTGATAAAAACGTGCAAATTACAATATAAAAGGCATGAGCAGAATAACCTGTTTCATTGTAATGGTTTCCGTAACTGGCTGCCACATTGTTGTGGTGGACTCTTTCATCATGGATCACCTGCGAAAACACGGTGGCAAATCATTAGTATACCGGGAGCTGCACAGCAGCCTCCAACTGTTTTCAATCAGAGAGGAGTTAAGGGCTTGGCATGAAGCTAATTTTCTATATAGGGCATGTAAAGTGCAACACAAAGTTGTGAAATAACTAAAGGACTCAGAGAGGGTTTATTATCAGCCTGTCAGAGGTAAGAAACTACCATACAGCTGCTGAGTGTAACAGCCGGTACCTCTTGTTGATTGTGAGTGAGGGTGGTGGTGGGGATGACCTCTCTGGCACTGCTCCTCACTGTCACCTCTGAGGAGCTCGACATCTCCTGTCAAACACAGAGAAACGTGGACACGCTGAATCCTTTTCTCACTGGAAACACATGAACGGACACACAAACCTGCCATGGAAGCTAAGCGATGTGCTGCTGTGGGCAGGGCCAGCAACAAAGGGTATTTTAGCCACCAAAAAAAAACAACAAAACAAACATCAATGTCAGTTTAAGTGTATGCTATGTTTAGAATATTTTCACCACTTTTCCTTGCCATCAGACAGCTTTTTTCTGGCATGAAATCATCACGATATAAGCTACATATCGCTCTCTCAAATCCAACCAAACTCCAAGGGTGAAATCAGAAATTTTAACCTGAAGAACATGGGAGTTGCTGGTTTACTGCTGCCTCGATTTGTTGTTTTGTTTGTTTTATTGTGTGACTTAGGTGAATCTGAATTAGCCGTTTAAAACACAGAAGTCACACAATAACACAAGCAAACTAACAGATCGAGGCAGCGGTAGACCAGCAACTCCCATGTAATGCAAGGTAAAATTACTGATTTCGCCCATGGAGTTTGGTTGGTTTGGAGAGAGCAACATTTGGCTTCTAACACGGCCGCTTCCCATTGAAAAAAAGGCTGTTTGAGGAAGGTAAAGCGGTGGAAATACTCAAAATAAACAAATTTTTTTTAGGTGGACCTAAAATATGTTTTGCTTCTCCAGACTGGAGGTTTGCCAACTGCCCTCTACTAAAACTAACACACTTACTATCAATAAGTACCTCATGCAACCCACCATAAAATAATCTGAACTATCCCTTTAATTCATCAACTGAAATAACCCAGTACCAAGAAGTGGTGAAACTTCTCCAGGGAAACAAAACTTAAATTTGATTGTTTTTTTTACTCTGATCTAGAAAAAAGTCTATTCGTATGGTTTTGCTTGCAGCCAATCACTGCAAGCATTCCTCTATTTAATGAGACCGCAGCAGCAACGACTTATATATTCTGTGGTGAGGTGAATCGAGTGTATTTGACAGACAGCTCAGCTTGCCGAGATACCATCAAACCTTCAAACGTATGACGATACTACACGCCTGTGGTGTCTGATAAAAATAAACGCATAATATTCAGACTACAGCAAACAAATACTTAATGAGAATATTACTAATCAGAGGAAAAAAACATCCTGACTGGAAAGTGGCTCCAACCAGATGTTCAAACATTAGAAGACTGGTTAAAAATTATTTATGAAATCTGCATAATGGAGAGACTAACATGTTCTATTTAAATGCAAACATTGTTTTGTTCAAATGTTCGCAGCTACTTAAAGTCAAATTAAAGGGAGAGCAACAGAATGAAGACAATTAATTTAGGCAAGGCTTAATACAATTATTTGAGTTATGTTTTCTATTAGTATGCATTTATGTGAATGTAATTTATGTTCTCAATTGTCTTTTAAATCCAGATTTTGAATAACTTCCCTAATAAAAAGTACATCATTAATAAAATAAAATGCAGAAGAATGATTTCAGGAATGCTTACATTCACATGATGAGTATTGAATGAAGTAGAAAAATAAGTACTTTATTCTAATATAGGTATCACTTGAATGGTACTGGTATTTGTACTGGTGTTGTCATTTTTTAAATGACACCCAGCCCTACAGTGAGCTGTAAGAAACACTGGGAAGGGGAGTAATTTTTATATTGTTAAAGTTAATAAAACTTAATGTCCTGTAACAGATGTTTTCACATCACAGAGCTGCTTCCTTGGGAACTGCTATGTTTAAATTCCACTCAAGAAGGATTTTAGTATCGGAGAGAAAAAGCAATAGATTACAAAAACTCTACAAAACTGCATCAGCCATTTCCTCCAGTGAGATTCATGCAATTTGTAGGAGATGAAAGAGAAATATAATATTTGAGAGTGTATCATCTGCTGTTAACATGAAAGATACATGGAGGGTGGGGGGTGCCCGGTACTTCTGAAACCACTTATGTCAGGATAATAATCTCTTTTCCTGATGTACAACCAGTTTTAAAACACAGCTCAGATATTATACCTGAGAAGAAAACTTGAGCGGAAAGTGGTTCGCTGCTGAAGCACAGAAGCAATAACTCGATCAAACAGGCACTTCCCCCCAACGAACTCCTATGTAAAATTTAGCATTCAGCGAGGTCCGTCTGCGCTCGATGAATCCACTCTGCTTCCCGCCTGAATGAGCAGATGGGGAGAATGCATGGAGGAGTGGAATTGACCTCACTTCACTCAGATCCGGTCCCGTCCCAGGCTGCTAACGCGCTCTGGCATTTTGCTCACGCGCTGGATGACAGTGCCACGCAGATGAGCAGAGTTCAAGGTGCCCTCTTTGATTTGACCTACAAGAACGCCTCGCAGTCGCAGCCGGATCAGCCAAGTTTTTCCGATAAAGAGCTACAGTAGAATGTAAATCACTCTGTGGTTTTTCTCACTTCACACAGAGCCTGTGAACTGAGAGGACAGCAGTACTTTGTCTTCCAAATTTACTTTAAGTAGGAGGAAGAAAAATGCATATTCAATACCTGATGATATTATCACATTTGTACTCCAGCCTCACTTCTTTCATTACTCTGGTCTCATGAGAAAGTTGTTTCCTGCGTAAGCAGATTTCTATGAGTAAAGTTTTTCTTTTCAAAGCTGGTCAAAGCCTACGATAACCTTAAATAACCTGAAATAACCTTAACCCACACCTTAAAGAAACAGGTTTGACCAATGTTGGAAGGTTACTGCTAAGGACTACCCAGGGGGCTAATGTATCAGGGGACTACAGCGTCTATTTAAAGGGTCTGTTCATATTTCTTTGCTAAAGTCAATCATATGAATACAACACAAAATGACACCAAATGAGACCAAATGGTACAATAAAAAGACACGCAACTACTACAGAAAGACACAAAACGTTTAGCACTTATGCCCAGGATGCAGCGACGGTGCTTGTACAAGCGAACTTGTTTTGGTGGAACATATGCATGTGAGGAGGGGAGACCCGGCAATAAAATGCCTGAATCCCATTCACAGTCACACTGTTAGCAACCAGGTTAAGGTAACCTGCCATTTCCACTGTGCAGGTTGCGAACTGCAGCAACAAGGACTTTGAAAACAGAACACACTGATTGCAGAAGGAGAGGAGAACGTTGCCTGAAATAGTCAACCAATGCCACATTTATTCCACCAGCCTACTTCGTTTGAACTATTAAATTAGCATATTTCTCAAAATGTCAGACTATTGATTCAAAAGTTCTCACCTTTTCTATGATGAACATGTAGAAATACCATGTTCCATTCACACAGCTCCATCCACAGCTATTGTCAAACACATGAATCTACCCTGCAGCAGATTTTTTAGAAAGCATGATTACGTTCTCACCTGGACAGATCTCTGCTCAAAATGAATCTGTGTGACGGTGGACTGAGAGGACGAAGAGGTGAACTCCTGGTTCTCAAACTGCTTCTTGACGCTGGCCAGGCCACCAGGCAGCGAACAAGCCTCCGACTCATCCATCTGTGAAAAGAAAACAGATGCAACATGAAATCCACCTGGAGATCCATCTGTGTACGTATCATACATTAAACACGCTGTAAACCGACAGTTTATTTGAGATTTAAGAGATTGCGTCTGACCTTGGTGAACCAACCGGCTCTCATTGATTGTGAATATGTTATACATTCACTTATGCAAATATAAAACTGAATGAAAAGGCATTATGCTAATGCTTTTAGAAGCATCAGCAGTGTTGATGTTCTTTTAAACGTGGTGTGAATACTATAATTTTAAGACATTAAAGGGACAGTTCAGATTATTTGATGTAGGGGTGTATGAGGTACTTCTTGATGGTCAGTGTGTTACCTACAGCTGATGCTGGTCTGGGAAAGCAGGGAGGGGCACCAGCACAGAAGCTAAACAATGAACTGCTGTGGAGAAGGTCTGCAACAAACCTTAGAAAAGGTCCACCTTAAAAAATCAATATCAGTTTAAATGTATGTTATATTTAGATTATAGACTTTACTTTGCTGTCAGAGACCCTTTTCTGATCGGAAACCGTTGCCCTCTCCAAACCAACCAAACTCCACAGGCAAAATCAGCAATTTTACAAGATCAAACTAACAGACTGAGGCAGAGGTAGACGAGCAACTGGTGTTCTGCAAGGCAAAATTGTGGATTTGGCTTATATATCGGTGGTTTTCCATCAGAAAAGGCTGTCTGATGGCAAAGTTAAGTGGTGAAAATACTTTGCTAACCCTGTCGACAGCAGTACATTTTTTAGTTTCCGTGCTGGTGTCGCTCTTGACTTCTCCAAACTAGGTGGTGTGAAAAGCAGAAGGCAAGGTAATGAACAGAAAGTAATACATTTAAATAATAATGAGAAATGAGATATACCTTAAATGCAGACAGGACAAAGTTAAATCTTTGTAATACAACTAGCTGAAAACAAATTAAGCCTAAAATACAAAGTCATTTTTTGTGTTTATGTCTGCCAGAAATCTCAAAAATAGCAAAGATGGCAGGCGCCCAATTTTAATGGATTTACTTTTTCCACATCTATCCTGCAACGGAGAGCGAAACATCAATATAAAATGTAGTCTTTCAGATTAGTTGGTTTAATGGAACAAAAAAGCTTTTCGATACTTTTCATTGAGCTACGGAAAAGAATTATTCCTTGAAGCTGAAAAATAGAAAAACATGGCCTCTTTGCAAAGAGGAGGAGGAGGAG
>JAJHUR010085295.1:0-20988 GCA_027495735.1 Lutjanus campechanus | reverse complement strand
CTACTTGGATAATTTAGCCAAATCAAAGTAAGATTATTCTCTAATCATGTTGATATTTTAGTCATTTCAGTCTGCTGCTTCAAACTTTTTACTGTCTTTTGTTGCACATTCAGGTTCTCCAGGCACTTTAAAACACTTTCTGCTCCCTGAAGTCACTCTCAGGTCTGAAACATTTGTGTGAAATTTGTGAATGCTTCTTCTGTAGCAGCATTCAGACAGAGGCTGAGAACAGAGTTTGTGTACTGGAGGGAAAAGTCTGATATTGTTATGTAATTTGGAGATTTTGCTGTGGAGGTTTTACAATAGATATATGAATGGCATATACAGTCATTTTAGTCTCTCTGTTTTAAATACTGTCTACATCTTGGATCGTACAAATCATAAATTCAAAGCAATGTGTCAGGTAGGAGTGAGTGACATGGCCTGAATCTTCTGTCATGGTATATGGAATATTATACCACGCTAACGGTGTACACCACGTTACAGTTAAGCTGTATTCAGACACATTCTGGCGCTGCAGCATTTAGCCGCCGGGTCGTGCACTGGTGTGGAAGCACACGCTGGGGAGGTTTATATGTACTGAGAACATATACGTCATGAAACAATCGGTCGCTCACCTTATTCAGTCTCTACCTCGATCAACCACCGCTGCGGTTTCTCTCTTTCTCTCAAACATATGGACACAAATCAAAGGAAGATTCTTGGTGTCGCTATTTTTGCAGCAGAAACTGCAAGCCAGACTCAGATGTCCAAGCTGGATACACGAAATACACCAAACCAAACCAGTGCCTGGATTCACAGATATTTCAGGCTGACTGTGGCAGAGTCTGCTCGCCAGGTTATGTGATTGGCCACCGCAGTATGACATCAGGTTGTGTTTCTCCAAATTATTGCTATTGATTTGAACATGTGCATGAAAGGAAGGAATATCTGGGCAAACCATTACCAAACATACAAAACATTATATTAGACTAAACAATTTCACCATATTTGGTAGAAAGGTAATTCAAACATATTTGATTTTTTGCAGGTTTCAACATAAAATAAATCAAAAATACATATGTACAAATGCTCAGGAGTCAAAGTACGACAGCCCATATCACTGCAGTCAACTTTCTCCTGCAGACAAACAATCTAAGCACAGATTAGACCGCCCTTGGCCGTACATGACTCCTCCAGCTGAGGTGTATTCTCCTTTAACCACAGAGCTGCTTCACCTCAAACAGAAACCGAAATACCAGCGTCTAGACTGGAAGAATCCCAGATAAACCCACTGGGAATTATCAACCAGTGAGATGAGATATACAGTAAAAGTTTAATTCCAGTATAAAGATGAATATAATCAGATCTGGCTGTGAGGGAAATGATTTGCTGTCTCTTTAAAAAAGAGGGGAGAGCAGGATAATGCCACGCTGAGGCAGAGAGTGATTTAACATGCAGGGCTGTGATTAATCCTGGAGAGTGAAGGGTTAAAGAAGACACTGACTCTGCACTCTGTAACACTGCACAGAGAGAGACGGAGCGAGAGAGCAGCGCTGGAGGGGGAGAGCGAGTCAAGAGCGTTCGC
The DNA here is from genome assembly GCA_027495735.1 of Lutjanus campechanus. Classification (NCBI taxonomy): domain Eukaryota; kingdom Metazoa; phylum Chordata; class Actinopteri; order Lutjaniformes; family Lutjanidae; genus Lutjanus; species Lutjanus campechanus. The sequence continues at coordinate 19,421 of JAJHUR010085295.1, read as the reverse complement.
TTTGCATGTTTTCAAATCTCTCTCTCTCTCTCTCTCTCTCTTCGCCTCTCTCTGTGTCTCACACGCTCGGGCCATGTGCAGCCGCCACGTCACGTGCCGCTGCAGAAAGCATTGGAGCGAGAGAGAAAGAGAGAGAGAGAGAGAGCAGGAGGGAGAGAGGGGAAGGGAGGGGCGGGAGGAGGAAAGAGAGAGCGAGGCTGGAGGAAAGTGGAGGGAGATAAAGAGAGAGAGGAAACAGTGAAGATTACAGAGAGAATAAACAGTGAGAACGAAGAGAAAAAAAGAGAAAAAGCTTTAGGATGCCAGAGTGAACAGTGAGGAAGAGGAGCGGGAGAATTTTAATTAAATTTTAAAGCAGGGCTTCATGTAGAAAAGACTTAACACTTGAAATTACTGTGAAATAACTGTACAAATTCACATATTTACCAGTCCATCGTCTGCCACAGAACAGACTGTCAGCCCAAATCAAGTAGGGCAACACAAAATATTCCTGTGGGTTGCCAGCTTACAAAGTATTGGTCTTTTTGACCAATCAGAGGCTGTGCTCCCGGCTTGACAACCAATCAGCACTTGTGTTCCTGATAGGAGTGTAACAATTTCAATATTAGATAGAAAATCGATTGAAATTAGCTTCCAATTTCAAGAATCAAATCAAAAGATAAAACTGGCAATCCACCCCTGCCTCTCATGTCTGAAGAAGAAAAACAACACTACAAAGACACAGTGTAGCCTGACGTTATATCACACTTCATACCCATATAGAAGAGTTTGACAATGTAAATGATTTTCAAAATCAAAGCTCAGAAGTCTTAACACTTTTTTTTATTTTGCACTGATGATTGTGAATCTTGGTTGTAGAGAATCGTGACAACCCTAGTTCATGACTGACCATGTGTGTGACAGCTCTGATCTCAAACGCATTGTGCACTGGAATAACAAGAGATCGACCTTACAAAATAAAAAATTTGACGGTAATGAGCTCAACCCCGTGGTCGGGTCACATGAACCTGGTATTGTAGTAACGTGATTATCATCACAGCCTTAATATCCTGATTGATTTTACGTTGAATGTCTTGAGGGCAAAATGTGACTTTTGCAAACTGGTTCCAAGCCACATTGGGAGGTGGTTTGAAATGTGATTCCAATCAGATTTGTACAGTTGCGTCTCAGTCTGGCCGCTCTGATCGCTCCAATTGGATTCCCAAAGTGTCTTTTTTGTCACTTGCAACCATCTGATCCAATCTGAGCGCTTGTAATCAACAGCGGGGAGAATTTGTCTTAAAGCTCTGATTTGAGAAACACATTTGTTTGCCTCTATTCTGAAAAAAACACAACAGACTAACGAGAAACCATTCAGGTCCTCAATCCAACAAGTCCATCACTAAACAAACAAAAATAAACACTTCAGCGTCGCCTCTCATGAGTGTATTTTGATCTGACGCCCTGTCATCAGTACTACATCTTTTGCCAGTACCTTCCAAAACGCATACAACCTTTAAAATATGAGTCATGGACCCTTTTTGTTTTGATCTGCCACCTTTATACTTAAAAGCAGGATACAATAGCGGCATATGGCATGCACCGACTTGTCGGGATGCCACTGTCTTTTTTGCCAGCAGCAACGTGCATGTGCTCTTCAAGAGAAAAGCTATTTTTATCATGTTTGCCTCCTGAATTGTCACAACCCAGCCACTGTACTCCTCTTCTTCTGTTTGTATTTCCATGCCAATGCCATTGTCCCGACTGCCCAATATTCAGAAACCCCAATAGTGTGGAAAAATGTCACATTGGACCAAAAGCTCGAATTGTCCAGCAGCCCATCATTCCAAAAAAGAAAACACCCATTGCTCCGAAGGCCCATATCTCAGAAAATAACCCTGAGCCTAATGTCTAAGAGCAAATTTCAAACATGTTTGATTTTGTTGGAACAGCCAAAATGTCAAAAACACTCTAAGCCAGAGGTCTGCAATGTTTTTCAGGCCATGGGCCCCTTTGCTGATAGTGAGATGGAGCAGGAACCCACGGCTGCACATGTTGCATTTAATATTTTCGAGCTGCTAAGTCAGCAGCAGTTGTAGCATGGCTAATGCTAGGTGCGTTAGCCTCACATTCTGCACTTTCGCCAGTCGTTTCTGAGGTGGAGGGTCTGATTCACTTTGGCTCACAAGAGTGTCTGTACACTTAGGTTAATAATATAGCTAATTGGCCAATATGTTTCAATAATACATTCACTGTTATGGATTGATGCTGCAGACGATTTTGTAGGTTAGCTAGCTCACGATTGCACAAGGATTCATGGGTAGCTTTTTGTCATTGTTGTGTAAAATAAATGTTAATGAGGACCCCCTGTTGAAGACGCATGTTGTCGGCTATTAAGACAGCTCGGACTGAGTTTTTGAGCAGCCCAGATCTAACAACAGAGGTAAATGTCCCATGATTTTATTCCGACACTGGACATTTGTCTGAGCCAGTAAGATTGCTTGTCATGTTGTTTGTGTAAGACCAGAAAAATGGCCTCCTAAACACAGATATTCAACACAGTCTTTTCCGTCACGATACCGTTTCTGATACCTGAACTTTTGGTATCGTCCGATACCAGTGTAAGGAGCACCAACTAACCCCACATGGAGCACTGCTGAGAAGTAGCAGGGTACCACTTTGGGGCTAATAAATTATGTGATTTCGGATCGATTTTGGATCGAGGCTCACACACTCCACCATTTTCGATGAGGTTTCAGTAGGGGAACAACTTAAGCCCAACACCCCCACTGATTCAACACAGTGCCGGAAGTCACCGAACTAACAACTGCAAGGACAAATGCCTTGTTTTTATCCTGAAAACAGGCGTTTGTTTTTAGGATGAGGTGATACTGGACAAGTGGACTTTTGTTTCAATGCAACTGTTTCGGACTGTTTGGAATAATGGGCCTTCAGAACAACTGACCTTTTTTTGCTTTGTCCTCCAATAACAGTTGAGCAAGCTTGGCACCTCGCTCAGATTTCTCCTTTCTGGTTTCCTTTATATGAAATGTTGAGAAGAAAACCAAATTTTGAAGACGGTTAAAAGACCTGTGCCTTAAGCAAATGAGCTGCCAATACTTAGCTAGCTAGTTGTTTGTTGTTTTGCTTGCTAACAATTATACTATCTAAGTAGCTAGCTATTCTACATCACTTGTTAGCAAGCTCGTTAGGTTGCAGTTTGCTAACTTAAGATGTGACATTTTACAGGAAAGGAGAAAGTTGACCGATGTACCGAACTTGCTCAACTGTCATTGGAGCACAAAGCAAAAAGGGGCGGGATGCAGGAAGGGTCAGTTGGCAGAACCTCCTTGGAACAACAGCTCATCGGGAGTCCCCTCGTGGTGCCATTTTCAGTCTGAACACCTGGTTAGGACTGGGTGATATGGTATTTATCTCCTTCCTATGACATTTTGCAGTGCACAAACATATGAACATTATAAGTTTTTAGGCATTTGAACATGTTTTTCTAGAGGACAGGCACACTGGGCACAGACCAGCCTCCCAGTCAGATCTTCTGTTTGAAGTTATTATCATTTTTTTGTTGGAAAGTCAAAGCATTGCCAGAAGCAGGGATGTCCTGGTGAGATTTTGCTTTTGGACTCCACACAGTGCAGACACAGGCTACAGTCTAACAAGTCTGCATTATATCTACCCCGTCTTCATCTCAAGAACAAACAAAATACTGACGTTCTGATGCAGCTATGTGTAACCTGCATGTGTCTCGTCATGTCATGTGACCAGGTCTCATAATCTGATCTGACCACTGGCAGAGCGTGAGCAGTAATTTACAGAGGAGAGAGAGAGAGAGAGAGAGAAAGAGAGAGAGAGAGAGAGGGAGGAGGTCACTACTCTCTCCACACTGTGGTGACATAACTCGCAGTCAGTGTGTTGACATTAGGAACAAGACTCCCGGGGTGTGTCACCTGGGCTCAATTGTTTCTGGTGTGTATGTGTGTGTGTGTGTGTGTGTGTGTGCGTCTAGTGGTGTTCTTGCACACTCATGTGAAGGTGCACGTGCCTGACTATGTGTTTGTTTGAATGTGTGTGTCTGCAGAGGCGAGTCCATGCCTGCCTGGGTGTGTGGCTGCATGGACGTCGATGTGTGTCTGACAGTTAAACCCTGAACCGAAATTACACCGAGATTAAAACCAGATGTTACAGATGCTGTAAAGTGAGATAGAAATAATTTGAAATCATCATGTAACTAGAATCAAAACAACTTGGGGCAAAAATACTTTTCAGCTTTTTAAATTCTACACTAATTAGATTTTTAAATACAGTACTTAATACACTAAATACTACAAGCAGCAAAAGCACTATTAACAGTGGTTGCAGTGGGCTAATTTTCACTTTTCTATACTCACTATTTTTTGTCATATTCACAACTTAAATCTCAGAGAATATCCAGGTTTATTTCTTATAAATATAGAACTAAAATCTCAGATAATCTCTGAGTTAATTTCTTGTCAATTTCCATTTGAACCTCAGAGAATAATGAAGAGTTTTTCTGGTAAATCAGTGTTTTTTTTTCTTATAAATCATATGGATCTCAAAGAATATAGGTTTTTTTTACTCATAAATCTGTGCTTTTCCATTATACAACCCTAATATACTGCCGCACACACTAGATTAAAACACAAGCAACAGTTTGTTTTTTTGTTTTGTTTTTTAAATACCCACTAGTACCCAAAGTACCCAAGCTGAAACTGAAGCTGAAACTAAACAAACTAATTATAAAATCAAAACTGTTGAGAAATCCCAAACCCTGATGCAAAAATCAGTGTTCAAAACAGTAAATCAATGAATAATTATTTTGATATAAAAGTTTATCAAACAAAAATACCAAACATTTGTCCATTTCAGCTTCTCAAATGTGTGAACATGTTCCTTTTTTTCTGAATTAAATTTGTTCAAAACAAAACAAGGTGTTTGAAGAAGCCATTTTGGGTTATGTAAGATTATATAAACCAAACATTTAATCAATCAAACACATAATCAATAATGATAACAAGTGTTAGCTGCAGCTCTGACAGACTGTGTGTATTTTATGTTGTGGTCAGCTGTTCCTCCATATTGTTCTTCACACATGTATCTAAAGGAAAAGCTCACAGTTGGTCATATAGCTGCTGTTGTGAAGGAAGGATTCAATGTGTTAAACATAAAGAGGAAGAAGCCAAACATGGCTGCAGACATTCAGAGCCGTGTGTTTACGTTACAGGGAGGGGAGCCCTCTTTATGTAACACACTTCCTATATCACGTTCCACGTCTGTATTGTGTTTCCACTCAATGTTGTGTTTTTTTCTGTTTGGCACAAACAGCTGCTGGCAGAGCTCACAGTTCATCTCCCCGTCGTCCGCTCAGACGACAGACACAAACTGTGCAGGAAATGAAACGCTGCTCTGACTCTTTATCTGATTACTACCGCTCATGGTAGTACTGATACTCCTGACTACTACTGCTGCTGCGGTTATGTAATACTGACCACTGATACTGATCCCGCCCCACGGATACTGTAGTTCAGTATTTTGCTCACTCCATCCTCCTCGCTTTAAACCACTCTTCTCATTTCATCATTCAACAGATGTTTTTACATATAATTTACAGTAAATTTATATTCTACATTTACATATTTACACTTGAACAAGGATAATGTTGAATCTGTTTTCCCGTTATTTTCATAAATTTGACTTTATAGTCCAATAATAATTATATTTACAACTGAAATCTCAGAGAATATCCAAGATCTTTTTTCTCCTAAATTTACAACTTAAATATCAGAGAACATACACGTTTTTTTTTCCCCAGAAATTTACAAGTTAAATCTCAGAGATCAGAGTATGTTACCCCCTGTCCTGTAGGCCCTTGAAAAAGTAAGGAAAAACTCCCTTAAAAACCTTCTAACAAGGAAAACAATGGAGGAAACCACAGCAGACCCACAGAGGAGGGATCCTCAGTAATTGAAAACTGAATAGTTTGTAATACATATCATTATAATATCTATATGAGGAATGAGAGTTTAGGAGGATGTCAAACAACGTTTTGTGTCGCCCGTTGGAGCCGAGCCATACGGCCTCCTCTCCAACATGGAGACTTCGGGTGTCATCTGTAGTAGAAGGAAAAAGTATGCAATTTGCGACGGGCGCAATTTGTCATGTGCTCTCCGGGTGGTTCAGTTGATTTGACATAATTTCCACTGTGCACGGGATTGTGGGTAAGAATAGCCAGAAAAGCATTGTGGTTTGCATACTGTAAAATTCAGCTGGTTGCAGTAGGACATCCTGGTATTTTTGGCACACCGCATTTGACATAGTAAATCTTTCTCTGGCATACTAAATAGAATGGTAGCATGGGTGCAGAAAGATTACTGAGATTAGGCTCGTTCGAGATGAGCCAGGCCTGTGCAGAATCAATCACTGGCGATCGCCGCACAATGCATGCCGATGAGATTTGTGTCCGACTTGATGCTGACACGTGGGAAACAATAACCTCTCAAGATCACGGCGGATCGTGCTTTTAGTTTGACTTCTAAGACTACGACTGTCTGTGCTGCTACTGTCTTTATCTGTAGAAAATGTCACAGACGTGAAAAAATCACGTGAAGGGCAGTATTTTTCCTGCGCGCTCTCTCTTTTTCTTTCTCTTGTCGAAGAGAAAAATATCACTCTAAATCTCTTGCACCACAGGCGTGTGAGCCACAGCAGTTCAGTGAGATCGCCGTCACACTCAGGTACACACAGGCAGTGTGACCCAGGTGTTAGTACTACTGCTCGGACTATAAATAGTACTGTTACTTCTGTTGCTGCTCTTAGTATTGCTGCTGAAGGTACTGCACTGCTTGCAGGCTCACCACTGGTACTGCTTTTACTGCTTTACATGCTTAAATGTCTCGTAACTCCCAGCAAGTGCGAGTATTACCACTGTGTAACAGTGATAAAAGTACTGATAAAGCTGCTTCTGGGAATACTATCTTTCTAGTACCAGTAAGGTTCCTGCTATTCCTGCTGTTCATACTACTGCCAAGGCTGCTGGTGTTACTGATACACCTCTACAGCTCGTGCTGTTATGGCACGGTCACGCGTGCAAATTTGTGTCTTCGAGTTCAACTTTGGTGAACCGGCGAATTTGCAGCCTCAATCATTAGCAAAACATGTCTGTGTGGCGTTCGCTTCGGTAGGCGATGGTCAATCCCCCCGCATAATACCTCAGCTAAACAATTTCACCTTTATTTATATTGATGCAATCCAAAAGTAATGGAAAGTAATCAAGTTACTTTACTTTAATTTTGCTGTTGTACCACGAGGTTAAAGACCACAGGATTACTTTTTGTACTATTAGTACTAATACTACTACTTCTAGTGTACAACTGCTATTACTGCTGCTCTTGCTATTAGCTGATAGCCCCTGTTACTGTTAGCATTCTTAGCACTATCTAGGATATAGATAGTTTATCTAGGAGTGGTCTTTATTCACTGTTATTAGTATTAAAACTACTGTTCCTGGAGTATTTCTACCACCAGCAGTGTGGCTGTTGCTGTTATGACTCCTGCAAGTACTGCTACTCCAATAAAATCAATAATCTGACACACAATATTACCTTAAAAATGATGTAATGGTCCTCCAGAGGTACTCAGAAATAACAGACCTTAGAATGCACAAACTGACCAATCAGAATCGAGTATTTAACAACGCTGTGTAATAATAGCTGGTAATAGCTGCACCTATTGCTGTTAGCATTGTTAGCACTACAACCTCAAGAACAACTAGTGCTACTACACTGACTGGACTCTTTAGTTACTGTGACGTCTGAGTAATGTTTTCACTTGTTCACTGTCACTCCTCAGTCTCTTCACGGCTTAAACTGAGCAGAAAGTGAGTCAGTCTGATTTCCCACAATGCAACATTAAACTCAGATGACACCAACAATCATATAACTGTGCTCATTATGTTATGTTTGATGACTAAATATTGTAATGTGTCATCGTGTTTGCTCTTCCATTGTTGCACCTGCTCTGATGTCTAAATCTTTTTTTTTCTTTTCTGTGGGTATTCCAATTATGTCTGTTCTATTTTTAAAAAGCTGAGTGAAGTAGCTAGATTTTTCTGCTTTTTCTTTGCTTGTATTTGATAGTTGACAATAGAAGTTTAATAAGTCATGTTTCTCATGAAAAGCAAATAGTTACTATAACTTCATAAAATTTAATTTATTGTCACAGCAAAGCAGAAAACAAAGCAATTCATTCACAAAGAAGTCGACAGAACACTAATGAAGTCAGTAATTGCAGACGAAATGTGCTTAATGTTGATTAAAAAAAAACTGGCTTTAAAACCACTGAAAAGGTACAAGTACACAAAAATCTTCTCAATAACAGTAATTACAATAGAAGTTAATTGTTGCCGCCGTCCTTGTATAATTAACATAATTACCATTGTCCCACTAATTGTTTCCCTTTATTAAATAAGAACCTGCTGAAACAGGAAAAGACTTAAACAGATTTAAAGGGAAAAGTCCTGCTTCAAGAGCTGGAATAAAAATGGAGAGCAGCTAAGGATGATGATGATGATGATGATGATGATGATGATGATGATGATGAAATTGTGGAGTTTATTGTAACTGAGGAGGTTTTTATGCTATAATTGCCTGTTTCGCCTACGTTCACTTCAGTTTCCAGGTTCCTACATTTCCCAGAATGCCTTTCTGTGACCCCCCTCCTCCCCAAAAGCAGCAGTGAGTTTGTTGTGTTCAGGTTCAGCTTCTGGTTTCATGTGTAGGCGGATCAAGTGAAAGTATAGTTAGATCAAGCGAGCGATTAGTCAAGAGGAAGAGTTGCTCACCTGACTCTCAAACCTCGACCTGTCTATTTTCTGCCTCCGTGGGCGTCTCTCTGCCCACTGCAGCCGATTTCTTTCTCCCTGCATGCTTTGAGAACACTCGAGCAAAATGGCGGCTCAAGAGAGGATTTGATTCTGGAGGACGGAAATCAAACCCAAACACTTCCCTCAGTTTAACGTTTCCCTTCTATCAAACTCCATTGGACCTTGACGAGGCTTTTAAAAAAAAAAAAAGTTTCCTAAAGAGGACTAGAAAAGTTCCCCACGTTTTTTAAAGTTACAACATATCGCCCAACTTCATCAGTATGCCTCTGTTCGCTCCATCCGAGGATCAACTCTTCACATCCTGAGGCGAAGCCTGTGATGGAGATTTTAGATGATACAGCCGTTTTTTAAAATGAAGGATTTCAACCAGGATTTCTTGGCTTGACAAGAATATGAATAAGAAATGAAGCCTTTAATTCTAAACTTTGCGGTCCTTGAATTTCACCAAACGAGACCTTCAAAGACCTTGAAAAGTCCTGAGAATGTCAGAGTTTAAGGAGGAATTCTAGTGTTGCAGAACATTGGATGTAGTGTGATATTTTTGGCTTGAAAACAGTCCATTTTAAATATAATACCAGCAAAAATAATTAAGTAGTCGCTTTAATCCAACAATATTATTATATAGAAGGCTTTCGGTGCAGCCTGATGGAGAGGGAGACAGGCAGAAGCAGAGATTGACAGGCAGAGCGACAGGCGGAAAGAGAAAAACACATAATCTCAGCTAAATTAATGAAAGCAGAGAGAGAATCCGCGAGTCCAAATGGCTCCTGCTCACAGACAGGAAATGAAGCCAGGCGAAGCCGCGCTCGGCGGGCTGTTTACCCGGCAGCAGCGGGAGCCGTGTTCTTGGATCAGTTTCAACTTTTTGCCCAAAATGGTTGTTATTAGGACGAGGCTTTGGGCAGACTTATCCAGGATCAGCCCTGTCCAGCTGCCAGAGAGTCAGATCAAACCAGCAGTTCATCTGATGGAGCCGCTGCTGCACGGACCAACAGATGGACCAGAGGATGTATAGACGGATAAAGACGGGGATATATGGTGCATTGCATTATGGGAGATTCATGATGGTTTTATGGCTGTAAACATGTGCAACAGTATGTGTTTTTTATTTATCCTGCCAGTACCTTTTTTTTTGGATTTTTTCTTTTTTATTATTTGATCCATAAATTGCAAACTGAAAATCCAGAGATGCTCAATTTTCAAATGTATAAAGAAAGAAAAGCAGCAGAACCTCACAGTCAGCAGAAAATGTTGCTTGACAAAGGCCTTAAAGCTGCATTAACAGATTTTTGGCCTCTTGGGGACATAACATTGACATATCCTTTTCCATATGATGTTAAGTGTTAGCAAACAATTTCAGTACACTAGCTTTCATTTAGAGCTGTGTTTCTGGCCACAAGGTGGATTTAAGGGCCCTGTCACAACTACGTAATCTGGTCCGGATTTTCTGATTTTTCTAATCAGAACCAAAAACTTCCTGTGGACCACTGTCTGACCTTTTGTTTTTTGGATGGTTCAGATTTTTGGACCAATTACAGGAAGTTCTGGCAGGAAAAAGGAAAAACAACACACAAACAAATTCTTAAAAAACTTTAAGTTTACACTTAGAGGGACGAAGGCCGTGGATGCCTGTGACTGCCTCAGCCGTGGAAATGCAAGCGTTTCCGATTGATGGCCAATGACCCTCTGACAGGCGTTGCCCCTGGAGAAACTTGTGGCTGCTGCAAGGCCTGTTTGAAGTGTGGATGATCAGTTCACATCAGCTCTTGCAGCTGCATTCTTCATCAATGCATGGGCCAAGTGATCTACCGCTAAGAGTCATGTTTTTTTTGGTTTAGACCAAGGGTCAAAAGACAAAAGGTTTTGCAAGGGAGACGGTTTTGTTGTGTTGTTTTCGCAGCCGCAGCTCATTTTGGAGGAAGAGACCAAATGTCAGTTGGAGAAAACACTTTTCAATTATTTTTCAAGAGGATGAGAGAGAAAGAAACTGAACTGAACTAACAACATGCCAACGTCAGCTGCACAACATCTACAAAACTATCAACTGCAAATATAGAAAGACAGCTCACAGGTGATGATGACAGAACGTAGGTTGGTTCTTTAGTACACTTCCATAAAACCAACACATCGAATTATACGGTGTAACAAAAACGTGAACCTTCGCTCTCCTTTTTTTGCTCTGTTTTTGGTCTCCACCAACTCCTGAGGGACATATCTCTTTAGCTGCTAAGTGCTCCAAAACGTTCACCAGCTAGTCATTAACTGTGTTTGTCTGCTGTTTGCTGCAGGGCAGGTAGTGTACAGTGGGTTTTTAAAAGCTTTTTTTCAGCTGCCTGCTGAAAACGAGACAGATGACAGCGGGGAGAATGAACCCAAAACAGTTAAGCTGCACCCGTAAAACCAAAACAACAAACTGAAAGATGCTAAAAATGCTCTCTAGAGCTGAGAGATGGTTATTATTCCTTGTGTTTTTCAGCGTCAGGGGCTCCTTTCAAATCCAAAATCATTCTATCAATTTTTAATACAAAGATATTAATACTGCAGCTTTAATCGATTAGTGTTGAATGCTTTTTTTAAGCGCTATCTAGATTCAGGTTGATGAGATTTGCTCAGGCAGCAAAATGTCAAGTGCAACGTGCACAGATAAAATAAAAACAGTGATGCTCACTGCAAATGCTGCCGAGTTCACTGTAACAATGGATCCTTCTGTCTTCAGCATCTAAAAACTCTGCATTTAATTTAAATTCACACAATGGAAACATGCATAAAAAAAGAAACATTCATGTTCTTAATAATAATTTCAAACAGCAACTTTCCCCCTGGAGTTTAGTATCCTCAGTGTTTGGTTAGGAAAGGGTATCCATGGTTTATTATCCCATATTTATGTAGATAAGAGCAGCATCACGTGCACGTTTGGAGCAGTTTATTTGCCGACTGCAGAGTTCAGGCTTTTAGTCCGTTTGTTTAGTAGCAAACAGTGGCATTTGAACACTGTTGGCACCTCGCAACGGCACTTAGATGTCTGGATATTGAAGCCTCTTTCAAGAGAAAAAGAATCAGGTTTTTGACTCTTCTGCCAAAATGTCAAATTCTGCCAAGACTCCGGCTGGCCAGTCATCAAGCTACTGTACTTGTGAGTCCACGTGACTTTTGTTTACAAGCTCTGGTTTGATTACAACTGGGAGCCCGAAATAACCAAATGCAGTACACAAAAAAGTCAACTTTTCCTGGCTTGGACCAAAGAAAACCAACTATAAAGGATAACAACTGGAGAGCAGGATGATGCATTCGTGACACACTGGCGTTTCTGTAAATCCGAGCTCTAAGCTGGGGAAAAACAGTTAGATATAGCGTTTAGTGATGGATACAAGTAGAAAATGTGGATATATTTCAATGTATTTTCTCAGAAACGTGCAAATTGTGTAGGCGTTTCCTTTGCTATTCATAAGCAGATCAAAATCACTGAAGAGCAGTGAGGAGTCAGGCTTTTTTTTCCACTTCTTACAACTGGATGTAAACAAAAATCATAAGAGGATTTTATCTCAGGGTTTGACATGAGTTTGAACTCAAAAACCACCATTCAGTCAGTTTATATACTCAGTAGTTGCCGCTCTTGTGCTAACACTGCGCGCTCAGTGTGCAGTCAAGTGTTTTCAGCTGGGTTTCAGGGGGAACACGGGGGTATTTCGGCCCTCTGCTTCCCCTGAAATGTCCCAACCCCTCCCTGCCACGGAGCGTCAGCCTGACTTCTCAGCAGAGCCTGTGGAGGATTCGGCTGTGGTATTGTGGTTGACGTGAATAATAAAATGACTGACAGCTCACAGCAGCAATCGAGGAGCAAATCGCTGTCGGTGGTGCTGCTCTGACTGACATTTCCAGGTTTACAAAACGTTCCGGTTGCTCGAAGTCTCACACGGCTGAGGACATATATGTGCCTCTGTGATTTGAAAAGTAGATCTTCAGAGTTAAAGGAATAGTTTGCCTTTCTGTTTTCTTTCTCAGGTGTGCTGGAAAGCTGAAACTGAACTTGTGGAGTTCAGTCTCTCTGAAGGAGAGCAGAAAGAAAGACTTTTTTTTTTCTTTGTTCAAAGATAATTTTTGGGGGGGCTTTTTCCTTTATTGACAGTGACAGCTGAAGAGCTGACCGGAAAGTGGGTAGAGAGAGGGGATGAGATGCAGTAAAGGGCTTTATGGTGTGAGTTTGGTGATTACAATCAAACAATAACACAAACAGATTAAGTGATCGAGGCAGCGGTAGGCAGCAACTCTTGTGTTTTACGGGGTAAAATGAAGAAAGGAGTCTGGTTGAGCAAGAAAGAGTGATATTTGGCTTATATAACAACATTTTCCCATCGTAAAACACTGTCTGATGGCAATGTAAAGTGGTGAAAATATTCTAAATGAAGCCTACACTTAAACTGATATAGATTTTGTTTTTTGTGCTGGTACTCCTGCTGCCTCTCCAAACTGGGGGCGTGCTGACTGCCATCTACTGAAATACACTAACTATGGATGAGTACCTCATACAACCCCACTTCACATAATCTAAACTATCCCTTTAAAACACGTCATACATGCCGGATCTTTCAAATCTATCATTAATGAGAGGGATTTGGATGTGTTTGTTAAAAGTCAACATCATTTCCTCTCATCTCCGCAAGTCAAATGACGTGCTGTAAACATGTCTCTCCACCGCTTCATTTGCTCAAGTATCTGAAATCTTTCCACTACTGTTTGTTTCGCTCGATATTGGTCACCAGCTCGGCAGTTATTTATAATCTGTGGCTCAGAGCCCGGAGCTCCAAAAAAGCGTCTTACAAATGCTGCCACAATAGAGTTCAGACTGGTACTGGATGATTGCTCAACTAACACTTGTATTCCAGAGAGGAAAACGTTTGGAAAAAATCAAGTTTTTTTTTTTTTCTTCAGGTATCAGAGACGGAAACTGAGATAAATAATCTGAGCTGGTGTAGAGACGTGACCGAAAATAGACCCACTGTTCTTGGTTCTTCAGTGTTACATTCAGAAAAGAGAAGCAGCGCTAATGCAGAAGAGCTTCAGGGTAAAAGCATCAAGGACGAGTTTTACATTCACTGGCACACAATTACAAGCAGTGTTTAAGAATGACTTTAGCTTTTAGACTCACTCCCACATTGATATTGCGCCATGGTGTCATGTTTTTTTTGTAATGTTTATTTTATTTAATTTGATTCCATAAAATTCATTCCGCTTTGGCCTCATATCCCAGTAAAACCTACTGGAAATCCACCTGGGGGTTAAACAAAACAGCTTTAAATTTATTTGTTGTCTGTCAACAGCAGATTATTAAACCTAAACAGGCACAAAAGATCAAATTGCTGATGAGATTTCTTTAATTTCCTCGTTGTGCTTCAGATATGATCGTTCTGTGTCTGGATTTAGTGAAACAGGCTGATTTTCTCACCACAAAGGGTTAAACACAATCCTGATCTTTCCTGCTTGTTGTAAATCCAGCATGATGTGAACCCGCTGCCCTGCTGAGAGTTTCTGGCTTGATGTTGCCACCCGGTGGCGAATCACCGTCACTGCGACCACTTTGAGAAAAAGCAGAATTAAGATGCTGTTTTTAAAAAAAAGAGAGATGTAAGGTAGAATATGAAGAGTTACAGTGTCAATTTGTTATTAAACATACAAGAAACAATTAACAAAATAGATGTGGGTGCATTTAATAGGAAAACAAACACATTGCATTTGCCCTCCTCCCCCCATTTTGAATTAAATTTGAACATATTGTCCGCTGGCTATAGGGTAATCCTCTTTATGGTCAACTCATCTCAGTGGGCCTCATTCTTGGCTCGACCGTGATGCACATGTGACTCTGCAGCCAGCGGCTTGCAGATGAGTTCAACACCTCACATACTGCAGGGTTTGACCCGTGTGCAAGTGGGACACCAGTGGTTTCTTCTCTCTAGGGATGCATGATATTTAGACATTATTTCTGATATTTTTCCAACAAATTTCTTCCAACCAAAATGCACGTTTTCCCATCTAATTGCAGAGAGCATCAAGTCTCATCTGCGGTGGAATTAACATATTACTTCGCCCATCCTCATGTTGACGTCCCGCTGACAGATGCAGACATAAAATACAAAGCTTTTCAAAAATGTACACATTCGCTGGGCAAAATGAGACAGCTGCTGCTGACAGGTTGTTTTTCGCTGGTGTTTCTCTTTTGTTCTTCGCGGATTCATTGTAACGATCGGGATGACGGCTCTTTAGATTAAATTTGTGGTGTTGAAGGAAAGTGATTTGACTCCTCCTCGCATGACTGACACTAAACAATCATTGCGAATACCAACTTTGCTATCTGTTTCACACACTTCAAAAAAACCTCAGCACCAAAGACTTAGTTGCATGGGGTGGGCATAGAGAAAGCATCATCTCATCGACCATTCTGGGTCGAAGAGATTTTTCATTTTAAAGCGTTTTATCATGCAGTACAGATGACGTCTCAGTGCCGTCATGGATACCTAGTTTTATATTTGTGCCGTTATGGAACAGATCAAAATCAGCTCCTTTTCATGCTCTAAAATGAGAGGAACAAATACCACTTTTACTTCAGCTGCTTTTACCTCCAAGTATTTCTAAAGACTGAATAAACCTGTTGTTTTTCTGTATCCAGTGATTCCCAGAAGGTATCACAAGTCCAGGTGTCCTATATGGGTATTTTGCACAAACTAATTTTCCGATACAGAGTCAAATTCTGTACCCTACCTTTAGAAAACTGTCCATCAAAGTGAACCTCAGTTTTCAGCTTTCATGCAGTAGCCAAGATGTTGGGGAATTATTAGAGTGTGACGCATCAAAGGCCCTGATTGGTTGACGCCTTATTTCTTCCAACCTGCACTCCAGGGACTCCACCTCTGATTGGCTAATACTTGTTGACTTTGTTTGTTAGGTCGGTTATTGAGGCTGTTTTGTGCAGGTATGAATACAGGTTCGCCTTGAGATTTTGGCACAAAACACAAAATTATAAAGTGTTTTGTGGGACTTATTCACTACAGTAATAATAATAAAAGCAAGATATGACCACAAATACATTTAAACATAATGTTTATACAACAAATAAAAAGTTAGAGTCAATATCTCACATTCAAAGCTGGCTTTTTTTTTCTTTTGTTGCACTAATGGGACATGTTGCATTACTGAACACATTTACAACTAATAATGAAAGTAACACAACTACAAATGGTGAGATTAATAATTTAACCTCACCTCTTGCCAGAAGTAAAGAGCTGCTTAAGCAACATTCAGACCATAACGGGACACAAAAAAACCAGACTAACTGAGCCTCCCGATTATATTACATTATGCTGCCTGGTGGGATCAACGTTTAGTTTCAAGATTCAGAGGATTCAAAGGTTTTATTTACCACATGCTCAAACAATATGCTCAGTGAAATGCAGAGTTGCAAACTCTCAAGGCTGTGCTGAAAGGCTACAGTGCAGTAAATTGTGAGAATATATAAAGAGTATAAAGGATAAAATGAATAATAATGTTCTGCTTGTCTTCAAGTTAAAAAAAAGGTTAAAGTCTACATATTTTCTAGGCATTAGACAAGTTTTAACATTTCCAGTGGCTGAAATCAATAAATATATGTTTCCCCTGCTGGTGGGGTTTAAAGACAGGGAACATGGGACAAAAAAATAAAAGCATGGTCAGTAAATGTGAAAATAAAATGCAATTTAATTAAAGTTTTATGTTTTTTACAGACTGCTCCTTTACTGCTGCCACTGGTACTAATTTTAAAAATAAAATTACACCGTAACAATGTTGTCGTTGTGTTTTGCTGCACTCGTTGAGTTCCGCCCTGCGATCATGTCGATGTGATCAGATCTTCACCGGGGATTGTCTTGTCATCATCTTTAGCGTGTTAGTGTGTTAGCGTGTTGGCATGTTAGCTTGACCGCTGCTCTCTGACATGTGACCGACCTCGGTGAGGGCAGATGGGCTCTAATCTGCAGATGAAACGACGTGATGATGATGACCGGACAGCTAAATGAGTAATCAAGCCAGTCCTGCTGATTCTGTGTTTATTGCATCTGAATGGACTGTCAAGCAGATTATACTTAACTGCAAATGTATAGATAATTAACCAGCAATTAACCATCTGCTCTTCTCTCTTTTCTTGTGATTTATGACTATCACATATAGATTAAAGCAACATTTAATCTTTTCAGTTTAAACCAGATTCACTCGATGTAAATGCATCCGCACATGTCACACACAAATACAACATAGAGCCCCTTTATGTGGTCTAAAAATATTTTCTTTGGCAGCTCCTGTTGGTTCCTTTAAAGAAACACACAAACATTGCAGAAAGAAAATCACCATAATCCGTTTTGTGAATCTGACCCTGCAGTCGGATGACAGACTGTGTGAAAGCGCTGCAGTGCTTTTCACTGGGATTGTTTCATTTTTCTAAATCTCACCATCTCTCTCAAATCTCATTTCCAAATTTATGTTTGCATTGTGATGCAGGAAAAAAACAAAACAAGAGTCAGACAGCTGTTTTGTGGGTTTGTTAACAAGCAAAACAGCCCACAGGTTAAAGGACCAGTCCATGATTGTTGTAATGAGCTCTTTCTTCCCCAACTGTGGAGCTCTGCACGATCTTAAATTTATGTGTAAGTCATTTAAATTGTGGTTTTATTTGTGGTTTATATCAGCTTATATGCATGCAGACACTGTGTAAAAAACATCAACACTGGTGACTGTCTGTAGAAAGTTCGTTGTTTTATTTTGGAGTGACTTTATGTCTTTGGAGCTGCCAACTTTGCCAAGTATTGTAGCAAGAAAGTAAAGATTTGTGCGATGACGTTTAGATGACAAAGAGGGCTGAGTGTGATGGCTTGTCAGTTGCATTAAGATGCACTTGAGAATCACTGATAACTTTTATCTAAAACACTGAACCATTGTTGTAAATCGAGACAGTAAAGGTCCGTCCCTCCTGAACTTCAGTACAAAGATTTCTTGGCCTTTAGAGGAACTTAAGCTTGAGGCACACGGTATTAAAATGGGATCTGGATCCGGATACGTTATCCTGATAATAAACAATCTGATCTTACCTTTATATTTACACCTGGTATTTTGAATGCGTTTTCGTTATCCTCCAGACTCCCTTAAAAAAATCTCAGACTTTTTCGAGTTTTTGAGTCAAGGTAACATTTCTAAACTTTGTGAAACACTGCCTACAACAAATTCTTAATTATTTGTTCTTTCTTGGAAATTCGGCAGATGTGACACATGAAGTTGCTCCTTTCTTAGTATAAAAAATTAAGTTTTTCTAAAATAAATTGTGCCTTGTTAACAGCAGATCACCTGCACAGATGAACGCAGAGTTGCACAGTTAATTCTTACTGTGTATCATTAATTTTCCACCTGTATTGCTTTCATTTTTCACACTGTGCTGTTTAATAATGCATCTTTTAGTGCTTACACGGAACAAAGTAGACACACCATCAGTAATTAGAGGCCGGTCTCGTTTAGCCTTCTCACTTGCTCGCTCTCTAAATTTCAAATTTGAACAACAATCCATGTTTTATGTTAGTTAAACTGGTGTTATGTGGTGTTTGGATGCCAGTATGTTGTACAGATTGTGTTCACACCAACCTAAGATTCAAAGGCTACATGAACCAGGTGACCTCCAGATGTTTGTCAGGCAGATCCGCTCAGATTTTGCATTTACACTTTACATTAACGTGTTAAAATCAGATCAGATTAATTTGGGGAAAAGTTGAAATTGTTCTATTTTAATGACTTTTAAATGTCTCCTGAAGGTTGTGGAACATCACAGAAACAGTTTGCTTCAAACTGAGTCATCGTCTCCCTCTCTTTCTCCCTCCCAGGCGGTCAGGCGGTGCCTCAGGACCCGTCACCCTCTTCTACCTGCCCTCCGGGACCCACTGGACCTCCGGTTGGTGCCAACGGCAGCAGCGACATCATGGTGAACTTCGACCCCGACCCAGCGGACCTGGCGCTGTCCAGCGTGCCGGGCCAGGAGGCGTTTGACCCGCGGCGGCACCGCTTCTCCGAGGAGGAGCTGAAGCCCCAGCCGATGATCAAGAAGGCCCGCAAGATGCTGGTGCCCAACGAGCAGAAGGTACTACATCTCCCACAAGTCTTTGCTGTCCTGTAACAGTCTGTAATGTGATTTTTTGCTTACATGCCATCCAATAACAAAGTCAGTTAGCTGTTCTGTGGTTTTACAGGTTTTATGTTCATTGTTTATTAAGACAAGCAGCCACATGTGGATATTATATACGGTCTAAAATGGCTAAATGGCTTGTGAATGTCCAAATTTTGCCAACACGCAATAGATATCGGCTGTTTTTTTGGCTGGAGTCTGAGGCAAATTTACCAGCCACTTAGTAGCATTTGGCTGGTACCAATTTTGAGCCCTGAAAAAATGTCCTTGTATGATGATCAAAAAATGTTTTTTATGGCCAGTAACCAGTTTTAAAACTTTTTAGATTTTACTCTTACA